>JAQFXY010000880.1:0-15380 GCA_034693865.1 Ceratophysella sigillata | reverse complement strand
CTTCATATGTAAATCCCTTTGATTAAATTGGATTTGATTTATATACGTCATATGTAAATCCCTATGATTAACTCAGTTTTGCTATATAATATGCTGGTGAATGTAATCGCCTTTCTGGTCCCGAGCTGCCGTAAGGCAGGTTTTTTCCAATGCTGTGATAAGTGACAAGACAAGACGCACTCACAGGAATCGCGTTCACGGGATTCGCGTCCACGCAGATCCCCCGTAGGTTTAACATCATAACGATATGATTTCTAACCGTAGGAGGAAGACATTTGTAAAACCAACTCCAAATGCCAAAATCAAACCTAGGTTCAAAATTTAACCTGTATCTATGACCTCGGGTCAAAGTGGTCAAAGTAGCTTAGTAACTATTCCCAGCATTATTTATTTTTAAGCTTCTATGTATTATGCACAGATTACCCATTCTGATGTAAAATGAGCAAAATGGTGCTTAAGGGTCACAGGGTCACCAAATTGGGGTCATCAATACTTTAATACCGGACATTGGTCAAGACGAACATTTTAAGCTATCAAGCTTGCCTGTACCCCAGCCCAGTGCAGAGTTATTATAGTAAATGATTAATGCATTTGGAAGGACATGTCAGAGTTAGGCAAGGAACAAAGGCTTGAAGACCAAACCACCTACACACCAATGAAAAAGGAGGCGGAGCGGAGAGTGAACCGATGTGCTATTGTTGACATCCTGACTCTTAGGAGATAACAATTACGGCGGAGGACATTAAATACATAGAGGAAATCCATGCTACAACTAGAACAAAGGATGTTATATCCATTCATACAACCTAAAACTATATTGGGAGAGAGGCCGTGGTCGTGCGCTAACAAAAGATTTTTTTGGGTTTGGAGATGCCAGTAAAGACTTTCTCCTAATCAGTCTAGCTAGTGTATAGAACATAGAAATATAATGCCTATGTTACGGGTTACGGGATAACTGCACGAGAACGAAGAGGTTTAACACTGCGACTGCCACACGACGCTAATACACGCAAAGCCCGAGGCAACACACCTGTTCGCATTGCAAAAAAAATTGCATATCCGTGGCAGTCAGAGTGTTAAAAGGAATCAGCAAGGAGACAATTCCCCAAATTAATGCTGTTTCTATGAGAGTCTGAAATGGGCCCAATTGTGTGGCCTAGTCGGCATGGTGGGGAGTGACCTTGATTGATCTGATTAGTCACAAATAGGCTCTCCCTTCCCCTCAATAAACATACATGCGGGATAACTGCCACTCAACACTTCCATGATGCATCCCATTCTCATCCCATGTAATTATTCCAAGGGTTTCCCATTTACAAGTTGTCTACGACCAGTACCACCGTTGAAGACGATTTAGGCCTCTCTACCTAAAGGCCTCTTAAACAGCATGCATGTTATTTCTGCTACAAACAAAAATTAAAAATCCAACAAATTAGAACCACCAATCTCCGGTACACATTGATCGTAAAATGTATACAAATTTTTAGCTTATTCTAGGCATTTTTAAATCCACAAATTAACATACTATATAAATACATAGGGACATTCAAATGGTGAGAAATCGTTTTTGGTCTTTCAATACGTTCTTTTCAAAATAACTTTTCCCTAAATGCTCATACTATCAATAAGCTGAACTTTGAAGTTTGTGTATTTGTATATGTTTAACGTCCATATTTACGTCGAGCAGTGGTACTTGTTTTCCCTACTAAGCTCTTGGTTACAGGCAACTAATGGAAAATTCAAAAACTTTATGACGCCCGAAGTGACTGACCTGATAAAACTTACCATGAACCTAGCCCAATCGTGCTCCACGAGAAGATACATCTCATCTATTTCAATATGATGATTTCTCGAAGAAATGTATTTCGAGAGAATAATGTTATATTTTGATTGTTTTGGTTTGCTAACACATGATTGGTTGGTATTGTAGAAACATAAAAGCTGGGACTTTGGAAAACCAACTTTCAGCTCCGAGGCCTGAAGATGCGTTACCTTTTATACATATATTGCGTTCCTGTCTGTTATGAATATTATTACTAAACGTTTGTACGCTAGGCCGTAACATATATGCAGGAATCCAAGTTGGTAAAAGCCTTGTAAAATACCACCTCCGTATAAAAGCTATGCACGAGAATGAATAGAAGCAGGACAGTAATGGTGGAAGATTAATTGGAGAGTGGGAAATAATAATAATGTGACGGGATGAAATTCAAGCCCCTGCTTCATTCTATTTTCTCTACTTCCCTGTTACCTTCAAAATGTTGCAAGAAGCATGAGCTAAGTTCTAACGAGTTCATACCAAGGCACGCGGTAGAGTGTAATAGTGCAATTAGTGCCGGTATTACAGAGACTAACTCACATTTGATTGCATCACTGTCAGATAAATACGTCTCCTTTAAAAAATATCCAAACTTCTTATCAATCACGTGTCCGAGTGAAAGCTGTTGCTTTGGAAATTTTTAGTTGACCCCATGACTAAAACACACGATACCAAAGTTAAAAAGGCATCTAGGAGAGTTTTCCAATTTTCTCTTAATGATATTCTGTAAGTTGTGAATGGTCATTTGCTATGTAAAGGTATGTTATTTTAAGGGCAAAAACCAGACCGAACATACTTCTGTATTGCTTGCTATGGGCAAAATGGAATTGTTCTGCACATTAAGTAGGACAGGGCTTTTGTAGGTAGTTAAATAGATTTCTTGGGATTCAGAACTTGTGGGAACTCTATATTCTTGATTCATCTCATGAGTCGTCAAATGTGCTCCATATGCTACTTTTGGTATGGTATTCCTCAGAATGATACACAAAACATCAATGCCAATAATGCTACTGTGTAATTGTGCGGATGGCAAAGCCGAAGAAAACATGTGAAACCTAAGATTGACACTCGCGTGCACAGTTTGGGAGAGAGCCGAAAATAATCACTGTGACCAGGTCACAGAATTAGGTAACTTATTAATAAGTTTCTTCCCTCAAAAGCTGTTTCGGTTCTATTTCAGAGGCAATTACCAAGGAGTCAAGCCGCCCCGAACCCGAACCTCCACAGATTTTGATCCCGGTTCCAAATATCATGTTCCAGGTAAAATGAAGCCGCTTTTACATCCTACTCTTACTCTGTCGTCGTAACTCGAAGCTTGACAAACTTCAACGCGTTGGCATCTAAATATATGTTGAGCACATTACAGCTCTACGTACACCTCAATCACATGCGTAATTAATTATAATACAATAATAAATAGTGCATCCAGTCCGCCTCGTGCTGACATCACGTTAGTACAACTATTAACCTACATACTGCATTGTTCAATCGTGCCAACTGAAATCATTAGAATATTAAGATAGTTAGCGATAGTAAGATGTCATTACAACATGTTCCTAACGTATCAATTTATTTTTATTTATAGCAAATGTGCCATATATCAGGTAAGATCCTACGTTGGAGTCCGTACCTATATTAATATTATAAGTAGCGTACGTTTCCAGATTTTGCATCATAGCCCTTTTTTATTTCTATATTAGATACTTCGTGAGCCACGTCATTCAGTTCCAGTTTCACAAGGCTTTGTGTATCACTGCAGGCCAATATGACCCGCGGGATCCGGCCAAACCGCTTCACAAATGTGACATTTACAACAGTGCTGCTGCGGGAAATAAGCTAGGGTAGGTGAAGTTCGTTTTGTGATCACTGATCACAGCCTATCTGAAGTTAGAAACCAACATTATTGAGTATTAAGTTTAGCATGACAAAAACCGGCAGGCTTACAAAACGCAAAGCGCTGAAAAATACATGCATGAGTTAGAACTACGGGATTGTTGTAGTATATTTTACAGTATACACTTAAAAAATAATGTGCTTAAATAGGAACCTAAAGAATGCATACATGGCTAATTATTAATTCAAATGTGCGCTATAAAATATTACTGCTGTTGATCTGTATAATGCATTATACTACGCAATTACTGCAAAATCCTGCTTGAAATGAAATACTGGCAGAATATGATGAATAAATAAGGCTTAACAACACAGAGCAATGCTGGAGCTGGGCTCCTCTCGTCCCTGGCCTGATGCAATGGAGCAAATTACTGGGCAGAGAGAAATGGACGCTTCAGCCATCGTGGAGTACTTCCAGCCGCTCTACGACTGGCTCAAAGTGGAAAATGCTAAAACCGGAGAAGTTATTGGATGGAAAGCCGATGGTGAGCCATTCGTGTTGAGAACATTGAATATTTCAATCAAAATCCATTTTCACTCTTCAATCTCTGCTCCTTCCTCTAATGTACTTCCGGATAATTTCCCCATCAAACTTCTTCTGCCTACACCAAACACCTACCCCCATTTCCACAACTGGCAATTTTAATCCTGCCCAATTCTCCTGGCGCTTCTCAAGTAAAATGGAAGGAAATGACTGTCTAGGAATAGCTCACTCCTCTATTTGACTAAACTATTAGCTACTTGAAATTCAAATGGAACTGAATAACTCCCTTTCTCTTTCCAGACCAACCAGCATGTGTCCCGGCCTGAATATATTCATGTGACGTGGGTTCAGGCCGACTGGAGATTTGGAGTCTTGGTGAAGGGAACATCTCTTATCCTTATCAAATATTGGATTCACTCACCGTTGTTTACTTTGGGGAAATAAAAATACATTTGCACGTTATTCAGCGAACGTTGAGCAGAGAGAGTAACATTACAATAACATCTAAATGCGTATAAATAAGTTTTGTTAGCAGCCATATAATTGAGCTCATCAGTCATTATTCGCTCAGCATTATGATTATGATTCTAAAGTCGTATGCATGCAAATATAAGATTCTTTGCTTTTGTGTGTTTGGATTGTTTCAGGCTACCAGTGCGCTATTGTACAGCCCGAACTTGTCGATCGTAAGGCAAAAGAACAGGAAAGCGAGTGCTTGTATCCTACATTTGTATAAGTAGCTATTGTGTATGCATTTTTAAAACTCGAAACCCAAGTCCCGATGCCTTAGTGACAAGTAAAATTTAATACATCTTGCGGCTTCGGACTTGAGATTTGAGTTTCGAATTTCATATCATTTATGACCACGTCTCATAAGTGCATGCATAATATTCGTTAGAGCATACCTATAAAGTCTAGAAGTCAAGCTACAAGCCCGAGTCCTCACGCGTCGAGTAAATATTGTACCTAAATATACATGGGGCCTCCGGCTTCAAGTTTTACAGTTTATTGGGTATAGTAAGTTATTGTAAAGTGCGTCGTTCTCAATTGACGTAGAACCCAGCAGATGTAACGCCTTAGACAATTTTTGTGGACTCGACCTACACAATCCTTGGACAGAGCCTCAGACCGAGGCTTAAACACAACGTTCTTCCTGCTCCTACCGATATGATTGAAACCTATCTGTATGAATATGAACTCTAGTATTAATCTCACGGGACTTCCTTTGTGCTCACTTTGAGGAATATGGTGGTGAGTGTGAGCAATACTTTGGAGCTTAGTTGAATGCTGGATGCTTCAAGTCGACGTAGTCACTGCTCCTAGGATGCTAATCATATTATTGGGAATATTAATAGAAGCCCGGGCCAGGTCAGAGAGATAAGGAAATGGACTCCTTGAAGCAGGAAAGACTCAACCGACCCGAACTGCAGGGTAAAAAAAACGAATTTGAAAATGCAGGATGTAATGGCTCACATAATTGAGAAATATTGTGGCTCAGCATTTTTAATTAAGAGGCAGTTATTTTTTTTAAAAATTATATTAGCGGAGCAGAACGTCATTACATTCTTCGCATATTGGATCCGGATACCCAGTAAGCGAATTAGAAACTTTCTCTTCTCTAAAACCTCTTTCGCCAAACCCACGCTAATTTGCATGAATGAGCTTCAACCGTTGCCTCTAGTAGGAATAGAAATCAAACCCTTGCGCTTCCAAATATAGGCAGTTAATTGTATTGACTAATATGAAACTGTTAGAAAAACCTGTTAGAAAAACAGAAAGTACAGACACTCATAAGCCCGACCGAGCTGGAGTTGTTGGTCTAATATTGGTTGATATTAGAGGGAAATCTCCAGCACAGCCACCATCTAATAATACATGCCTAGTTAAGTATATTAGTGTGTGCGTAGCGGAGGAAGGCTTAAGGGAAGGGTGAAAAATGGAATCAAATTAGCTTTATAGACGAGTAGTGGGTATGATGATAAATGAGAAGGCTCAAGGAGTGCTAACTCAAGTTACCTTTTCCGGATTTATAACTTCCTACCCTGCTGCCTCATGCCTCACAATCTTGAACCTTTTTGTATCCTAGTCTCTGCTTCATTTGCATATGCCTCAAGAATAGGCGTCTGCCTACTCGGCGACTCTATGACCCGTGGTTAAGCTTTATTATGAGATACGGAACAGCCGGTCGAGCGGAGAATCTGCTTCTTTCCTAATTTTGGCTGCATGTACAGACGTTATAAGAAATGGTTTATTAATACAAATAAAAGGGAAAACGTTTTAGCAGTATTTTTCCAGCCATGCTGGTATACAGGGCTGCTCCAGGGAAAGTAACAATTAACGATTTTACCCAGTTTCCGATTTTAGTGCTAAAACTCAAAGTATCTGAATGAAATTTATTGGGCGGTATGACTGTCCTTGTGGAGGACTCTGGACACAATTATCTCTTAGTTATTCGGCAGACAAGTTGGGCATGTTATTCATAATTTATTCTTAACGAATGTTGCTTCTCACGTTTGCTGGGATCTCTGCAACGGTGCTTGCATGTGACACCACCATTCTGTTCTCTGCTTCGTCTATGGCCATTCTAAATGTCCTGTTGTATGCCTTATACATGCAGATTCAGCTGTATCACATCAGAACTATTAGGTACAACTTCAGTTGGCCAAGCACGTTTTTCCATTACCGAATCTGGGTTTTAAGGACATTTGAAGATGAGAAAGGATTGTGAATCGTGAAAAGGTTCTACGTACGTATGTTTATTTTTTTGAAAAGGGCCAAGAAGAAAAGGCTATAGATTGGGTTTAGGGCATTGCACACATACGATAGCATAGGTAGGTACGTAGAGCTTCTGTTAGTTTGGGGAAAGGAGGTGAATAAAGGGAGAGAAAGGAACTCGAAAATGAATCGATTTGAGGTTCTCACAACACAACAATAGCATTTAACTTTCTTCACGTAAGTTCACTTTCCTCCACTTCACTACACTGCTCTGTTTGGGAGTATTATCATGACTTTAGTCACAATTCCAGATTCTTGAAGCCCGACAAGGAGAAAGTTCAGGCATGGCACAAAATCTGGTCTTGTACGAACCCAGCGCAGCACACACCATTCATCCGAGTTCACGTAGAAGGACTGGAATGCATTTTGGTCATACGTATAGCCAAGTATGTCGTGGACACTCTACTACAACTACGTTATCGCTAATAATTGTCTAAAAGTCTAAAAATTGAATTTTAAGGTAAGCATATGTTTTATCGTCATGCAGAAATTCAATTGGGCAATCAGATGTCGATTATGTGCCCTTCGCAGATACTTTGAAATTGGCGCATTTTCTCAAAGTTTTACATTGAATTAGATTTAGATTTGACTACCGGGATTCGGCGTTTAAGACGACGGTGATAGTTGCTCGTTTAGCCGCTTCATTAGTATATTATGAGTTTGAACTCGACTCCGGTCATCTTGACGGAGGCGAAGTCAATCCGAATTTACGACAGTTGTAGTCACTCAATGAATATTATTTGCTGATGCTCATCGAGTTCCCAAATCGGAGATCCACATTCAACGCTACAATGCGGAGAAGGAGAGCGAGTCAATTCTTTTGCTTCTGGGGAACAGACGAGTGCGTAAAGGCTTATCCTTTCCGTTTCATTAAATCCACAGAGATTTAGGTTCTATCCCAAGAAAAGGGCTAAGCGTCAATTTTGTTTCGCGAGTGTTCTTTAGTGCATGGAGCAGAATCACGAAAGACATGATGTTGGAAAAGCTCCATTTTTACACTGAGTCTGTACGTTACGTACATATGCAGAGTTTGAATATCCGTATTCTGTTTCTTCTGGCTGGTTTCAGCGGTTTCCACTTTGACAAAGTGTATAAAACACTATCCGTATTATGGTATCGGGATATGGATGAAGAATGGAATTCCGAAATTAAGTATGTATGTTGTGGAAATATTTCCATGTTTCAATTTGAAATAACCTAGGTATTCCTTTCAGCTCAAGGATGATTTTAATTAAACAGATATTTACAGAGCTGTCCTGGCTTAGCAGACAAATACATTTTCAGGGATCAAATGTACAAAATGTTCATAGGGCATGTGGCAAGAAGAGTTGAGAAATATTGCTCAATGCTTCGCCTGGTTATGCCTGGACTCGCCTGGATTCTGGCATAAATCACTGTTGGGTTGAAAGTAATATGGGCTTAAATCCAAACTCAACCTTAATTTATGGGCTCATGTGGAAACTGTACGTACAGGTAGTAGGTAAGCTTGTTATACGAATATATACAGTAAGTATGTACCGTACCATCGCTTCACTGGATTTTTATTTATTTGAAATTGATAGTACTTCCTCATTCGGAAAGCTCAATGGTATCAAATTTTTGCTGGTTAAACTGACAGTATGCTCATTAGAAATCGGTTTGAACTTATACGAAAGCTACAGCTCTCGCTAAATTAAAATCTGTTCAGTTCAGATTGTGCAACGCTTGAACTTGATCTATGGATGCAAGTTTTTGAAAATATGTTGTCACCATTGAAACTGAGTAAATTGGGATGAGAATTTGGTTACACTGTATTATTATTACACTAGCGGGCCCTTTAATCAGTGCCAAGCACTTTCACAAGCAAGACATTTACTATTTTAAAAATACCAATTCCATTACTACGTTGAATTTGTTTTTTTGGAAATTAGTCTGATATTCAGATTAACCAATATTGATAAAGGGTTTAGTAGAGCTTATGTTGGAAAAGTATGAGGTAGAAATACCCACGCTGTCTGTTTTTATTGAGCTTTCCGTCAAGAGCCATGGATTCAAAAAGCAAAGGTTGAAGTGACTGTTCGCTTTTGACCTCGGCGAATAATGAGCTCACAAACCATCCATCAAACTCACAGCCCAATCTAGTAGTCTCGTGCTGGCTCCGTGTGTTTCCAAATCGTAATTAAAACATTAAAATTTCTCGGAAATAAAAGTTAAATACGCATGCGCAACTTTAAAATGGTTCGCGTAAAACCTGAATCTTTCTTCTAAAGAAAGAATTTCCAAATTGAAACGCAGTTGGGAAAAGTGTATCAAGGTCAGAGGTGGGAACGTAGATGCTTGTAAATCATTTGTAAAAGTTATGATTGAAAAATAAACAAAGGGAAATAGTGACACACTAAACCTCGTGCACCCAGTGAGGCTCAAGCAAAGTTCTTGCTGTTCGAAGTTTAACCGAATGTTCATTTCATAAATATCACATCAAAGGCAAAAAATTGAAGCTTTAAGACTTTAAGAGGGTTCGAGAAGCCTAAAATTTTATATTCTAAGGAGTCGAGGATTACGCGGGAAACGAGAACGGCTGCACGGTTCTGACTTCGACTTGAGCTTCGTAAGAATGTAAATAGTAAGAAATACTGGTACGCACTGCAATGTCGTCTGCCTTTTCCTATTTGCACAGCAAGGGCTGCTATGTAGTAGAAAGCATTGAAAGGGGAAGCAGCTGAGATGAGCGTTGGATGCTATTTTAAACGCCTTAATGTTGTTGTGAATATCTCGATACGTACGTACTACAGATATTTTATAGTGGTAGATATTGAAGTGTCTACTCACACGCAGGCGATGTGTCTGCTGCTTTTCCTTTGCATACCTACTGTTAAGCTTTACATTATTGGATACTTGAGAAATCTTTATAACTAAGCGTTGGTATTCATTCTTGCTTAAAGAGATTAACAAAGTGAAAGTCCGTCATTTAGATTAGAAATATCCACAGCTGCGCACAATTACCATTATTTATGGAAATTTTTCCACTTGTTCCTGCCATACTGAGCTACGTTTCTATTCATGGTTAAATCTTACTAGCGGTACGTGTGCAATATCCTTGGTCATACCTCAATTAGTTGATATGGATGAGGAATGTGGATAAGGAAGAAAGAAAGCTTGGCATGTGACAATATGTTCGAATCGTGGTAGCTATTCTCTGGTTATTTCTGTACTCGTGCGTTCTTTTAATAGTCTACGATATTCCATAAACTAAAAATACAATTTATTCCAGAGATACAGAGCAGAACTGGGGCAAAGAGAATCCCTGTAAGTTACTGTTTGGGAATTGGATTTGGGTATTGGGTTGAGGGTTGAAGCCGAGCTGTAGGTTGAAGTACATGAGATCTAAACCGAGCTTTCTCATTCCGAGCACGGAGTAATAATAGAAATAGTGAAATAGGAAGAAATCCTGCCTCGACTTCTCCATCCCAATATGTTACGTTTAACGTCCCAGACCTCGTCCTAAAACTTTCTCCTCTTATTTTGTACTCCCTGATCTTTCACTTCCCGTCCATGCATATTCCTTTGCCTTAATCACTTGGGACCCAGTATCTCTAATTTATTGCACCACTCGGGACGCATAAATGAGCCTTTTAATCCGTCTCCTGCTCTCCAATATACAAAAGCTACTCTAGAACCCGCCTGCTAATCTACTTTGTTTTTGTTTCCTCTTCCTTCTTTCAAGCAATATTCAAATTCAATGATTTATTCAATGGAGCTCCTAGTTACTCCATGTTTCAAGCCAGGGGCTCGATGAACGTCAATGCCTTAAGTTGAGCAATAGTGCACCGCCTGATACTCTCTGCCAGCCGTCCATAGAATCGAAACTTCCAAATAAAAGGAAAATTCGCCGACTCCTGGAAAAAGTTCAACGCCTGAACTGAACCCTAAAATACCCAACATAATTATTAATGTATTATGGACAATGAGTAATACGAATAAAGTACGCAATACGTACCGCATCGCAATTCGTTTGAAATAGGTTAATCGTGCATAGTACGGGAAAAATAATCAAGTCGAACTTATCTACCATCATATGGTACTATCCAAAACTAGCCCACGCATCAAGAAAATACTGACTGAAGAATACAGGTACAAGTATTATTTTCTTAAACTGGAGTGCTTGTTTACCCAGTTTAAATTGTTATCGTGAATTTTGATATCACTGATCCCCAGGATGTTAATCTTATCTATTTAAGTAACTCAAGCCTATGGCTGAGGCTTGTCCTTGAACTTAACCTGAGAGGCATTAGTATTTATATACCTTGTAAACTCCATTACAGATGTGATGTAATTCGTTGATTATGCGTCAGTCTTAGCTTAGCCTTAGAATTTTAGAATTTAGAATCCAGCTTGAGCAATTTGCATTGGAATTCGGAACTTGGAAATGAGCATGTACTAAGTATTGCAAAGTATAGGTCGTGATTCATGAAGGCATGAGACAATTCTGGATTTTAGTATGCATGCTTGTCTTCGTTAGTATAGTACAAGCATGTGAAATCTATGGGATGGGAATGTCTCATACAGAGATTGAAAGCGGGTTTGTACGCATGTAGAATGAATTGAAAACCGTGCTATTGCTCGGTAGTGCTCACAGCGAACGGACCATTGGCTTGGCATGACGAAAATAGATCAGTTAATTTGGCCGTTATGTGAATTCAAATGCGGTGGGCATTTGCATTTCAGCCTGGCTTGCCAAAGTATCAAGCCCTGCGCTCTTGGTGTCGTAACCTCAAATGTGGCAAGTATTCTTGCAGGGGACAGCTAAAAAAAAGCGCCTAGTGCTGATTACATGACGCATTAAATTTCCCCGTGAGCACTACTGTACGTCTACGTGTTTGAATTTGGAGATCTCTCATAGTCCCTTGAACAAGACTGTTGATTGTGTTGGAGTGAAAGATGGGCTCTCTGAGGTCGGCCTTGTGCCCCTCTCCTTGCTTTTCCTGAACGGAAAACTCAAGAATTTCCGTCTTCACGAATAATCTATTTACTCACAAAACAAGAAGGAAGAAAACCAAGTTTACTTGGATTTCAAACAAAGGGAAAGCAGAGTTGCGAAATGAGAAAGGGAATGAGAGAGAGAGCGAGAGTGAAAAGGACCCAGGAAAGTTTCATTCATGAAAATCTTCTTCTAGCATCTGACGCATGACTTGTACAGCAAAGGGAATGAAAAGCTTTATGGACCTCAAAATAGAAAATCCAAAAAATATTGAGCGCTAACTGCTTCTCGTCTTCATTCACCGACCTCAATCTTCCCCAATTTCGGCCACTCTTGACTCAATGGCTAAGAATGGGCTGCTGGGTTCAATTGTCTCTCGTCTGCAAAATAGCATATCCAGGAATACACGGACAGTTATACCGAGCTGCCCACGACGAGTTACCAATTACCCAATACACTGTGAAGAACAGGGATGCGTACATACTTCCCCGCATTCCATAGACATAGTACAAGAGGAATGGGCAAGCGTCCCAGCTTCTCCTTCGTATTAGTTGATGGAAAATAGAAGGCCAGGTTTGGGTAAGAAGCTTTTATAGTAATGTGGTGTTGGAAAGGGATTGGGATCTCGGTAGGTAGCATAATTAGGGATTTGGTTGAATTTCATTCAGATCAGTTCCGAGAGAAGAAAGGAGAGAATAATATTACATTTTCATTCAATTGGGGCGGAGTGTCAGTGTGGTAACTTAACTATAGCCGTAGTATTTATAAGCTATGCGGGAGCTGGAACTAGTTAGACTCGCGTCGTGTAGTGCAGCTGAGGGTGACAGATGAAAAACCTGGTGGACCAAGAAATTTTGGCTCTTTGCCAAGAAAAATAGGAAAAAAGGGAAAGGGGACAAAGTCAAGTTTTGTGTGGGTGGAAGGATAGAGCATAATATTAGAGAGCCTATAGGCCTCGTCAGTGTACAGTCAGGAAAAGCTGGCTTGCTATATGGAGAAAGTTCCATTCATTCATTCAGCTTTCTCTTCTCTGCCTTTTCAAAAAAGCCTACTGCGGCCTTATCTCCACTACCTTAGGCCTTCCAAGCGCCAGCCGTCAACAGGGCAGCAGTGATTGTGCACTCGCTCAATTTCTTACTCCATTTTAAACCAGCTATGTAGTGATTTCAAGCTTCCCAGCAGCGGGTTGATGTGATGAGCCAAGACAAGAGTTGTACGGACACGAGTAGTGAATTATTGTCTGGTCAACTCAGGTTAGAGACGTGACAATATGAAAGTGAGTGGTGGAAATTGAGCGTGCTCAACTTCTGGCGCCTTACCGCTCCCCACCAAACTCATTCTAAACGACACTATTTTTAATGTCTTGAGACTTTTGAACTTAGTTTCTAATATTAACAAAATATGGCTTGAAACTTACTAATTTCCACCAGAGCAGAGTCCACAGAAGCTAAAAATACATTTTGAGAGATACACAAAACTACGGCTTTGGTACTTTAATTATATGGCAGATCTGGAACTTTTTCCTGGAACGGAAAACTCGAGTTCAGCCAGGGCAAATAATAGAACAGTTTGCGTCAAACCAAAGTAGTGTATAAAGAAACAACGAAGTACTTTACGTGCGTTGGTATAGGCGTGGTGTATATATACCAAGGAGCAAGTTAAGATGTTACCTTTACACGCTGCACCGAAGAGCCAGGAACACCTAAACGTACTGTGTGACATAAATATGACAAAGTGAAATCGAGGCATGCCCAAGCTCAGGCGTTTATGTAGACCTATTGTATTCTGCTACAATGTAAGCTAGTAGGAGTCTCATACTAGAATACATTTTGATAGACGAATAATCTAGAATTTTATATGGTACCGTGTCATGCGTGCGCTTCCATTGAGGAGAGAGCCTTCTTACTGTAGGCATGCTACTTCGTTTTTTACAATGAACAGGATTCAAAGTTTTGAGCCTAAGTATTCTCGAAAGTTCTTAAGTACCTACAATTATGCAAATATTTACTTGAAAGGATTAATTTTGTACTACTAATTAGCGCATTGTCGACTGTAGCCTTTATGCTTTTTGAGACAATACAAAATAGATTTAAATCTACTTAATTGAAGTTTAAATCCAGTAAACGTATTGTTTTCATCTCAATCTGAAGTACCGGACGGACAAACAGTTTCGAAACATTCCTAGTATACAGGCGCCACACCGATTTCCCAGTTTGATACGTCATTGGAAAGCCCTTGACTAAGAGATTACTCATACCCACTTCACTAGTGGGGCAGGGACCTTTAAGGGTCATACTTGGCACTTCAAACATGAAAGAACACCCTGGTTCTGATTTCCAGTCACTACACAAAAATTCATAGTAACTACACAAACAAAATATTATGGAAATATGAATGGGTAGAATTTATGTATGCTCACAGCTCATGCGTAAGAATTTCCTCACAGGCACACGTGATCTTCACGTGCTTGTAGACCCAAATGTTGTATACGCATGCCTGTAAGCATTTCATCACTCTGCGCTGTGTGTTGTATGCGCGAATGTTGTATACGCTACACCATTCTCGCTAGATATAATATCTTAAGGGTGGAACAATTGAAGCTCCCGTGACCACACGGCAGAATATATTTCGCAGCTGGTTTTCTCTTTCCATGGATTTTCCACGAGTTTTATTTGTAGAGGCTTCAGTAGTAATAATTTTCGTTTTTGGGCAATCTTGCCGAAAGATGCCTGCAAGAATTACCACCATATTTCTGAGAAAAGTCTATATTGAACATTTTAAAATCACAAAACAGGTTTCACCGTGCAAAGACAAAACAACTCGCTACGTTACGTAACGTAACGTACGTTTACATTTAAATTTTTTCACTCTTGTATCAAGCTTTTATCATTGAAGGTTGTTCAAAAACTTAGGAGGAAATGTATTTTCGTCATGGTAATCTTCCGTTAGAGGTTGTAGAGTTGATTTGATTTGATTCATGTTTATTTAAATGTCCCTCCAATATACAACATTTTCACGATTCAGAATACATAAACATTACTATGAGCATATATGTAGTGAACCATGTGCTGATGCTGATCTCCCTTCATGGGACCACAATAGTGCTACCTTCTGTTAACTCATCTCCTATCAGGTAGCCTTACGTTGGTATGGCAGATAATTATGAAACATATAATTTAATCTTAACAGTTGAGGGTGCTTGCATCCTGTCCTAAGGAACATATTTATAACTAGCTGGCCCAAGAATCAGTGCCAAGCACTGCTCTGTGTAACTGAATTGGTTACAACTTCCACAGAAATATGTGCCTGTGACGTGTTTTGGGCCCGTCATTACTGAATTTAGAACAATCAATCAGAAGCAGAATGAAAACCTCAACAGAAAGAAACGTCCATGACTACAAACATTCATGCACTACAAAATAAATAAGCTCGTTATAGGTGAAAATATTGAG
>JAQFXY010000879.1:0-15411 GCA_034693865.1 Ceratophysella sigillata | reverse complement strand
AGTTTTTAATTTCAATCTTGAATTCGAATATTGAAATCGAAATTCCAGTTTTTAATTTCAATCTTGAATTCGAATATGAAATTTCAGTTTATCTTTTGAATTTTCAAATTGAAATACCAGTGTTAAATTTCAAATTCAGATGTGCTAATGTTACCTAAAGTCAGCCATGTTCAATGGGCAAGTTATGTGATTTTAAAAAATTGATATGCGGAGTGACTAGCACTGAGTATTTACTTATCCGGTCACGGCATTTTTTTTTCATTCACTACTTTAGTTATTCACCAGCATTCTTTTCGTAGGACTTTACGTGGAAGGTCTTCGTCTTTGTGGACCGTTTGTTTGGTAAGATCTACGATTTCTATTCAAATATTTATTTCCAGTTTTACCTTTGAATTTAAAAAATAAATTCAAAATTACAATTTTTACTTTTAATTTGGAATTTGAATATGAAATTTCAGCATTTACTTGTCGATGTGGATTTTTAATTTTGATGGTTTAAAGTACAGAATTTAAATTTCGTTAAAATTTTATTTCAAAGCCAGCTATCATTAAGTGAGGATACCTGTTAATGTGTAGTTTTAAAAATACGTAAAGTGACTAGCGGCACCCACGTATTTAACCTTCGGATAACGAATTATTTATGTGTATTCAGTTTTTTTTAATTTAAAGGAAAAATGGACACCTTATTAGTAGACGGAATTGTGATTATATCAGAAAACTGGAATTTTCTTCCTTTCACCGCCTCAAATATGAGCATAAAATTCCCTCTGCTGGTACAGCCATTGAAAAAGTCTGAGTTGAAATGTTGTGAACTGACCAACTCTCCACAAGAATTGTATCAGATTAAACTATGCAGTTACAGCGGTTTAGACGTTTCAATCGTGCTTCGCTCCTTCCAGCAGCCCCTGCGGTACACGGAAACACTACATGCCCTGTATGCAGTTTTTGATGAAGTTTTAATGGAGTTATTTAGTTTAAACACTAGCTGTCGAATGTCCCAAATAACTGGAACATTGAATTCAAGGAAATGGACCGATTGTCATTTACTGATTTACCTTAGTGACATGCGTGTATTTGGAGATAAGTTTGGTACTCGTTTGTGTCAAAGGATGTCCGAATTCTGTCCAGTGATTTTAGGAAAACAGTTTGGGCAAAACTTTCCTGCAACCGAATTTCAGCTAATTTATAAAACATTCAACATGCATGGAGTGATCGAACTAATTCTGCATCTCGCAGTTGATACATACAAGCAAAACTGTGTTCCTATGTGGAGAAGAATACGTGTATGTTCAGCGTTAGGAATTTTACCGAGTTTGGAATACTACGTCAGTGCCATTCCTGGTGTCGGTAACTTTTACTTCTTTTCAAAGCAAGGATTACATAGTTCTGTGTCTGCCATCCGTGGAGTAAAATTTTATTCATCACTTGGGAAACATGTTCATTCCAAAAGGATATCGCCGTTTTCTACACCTAGAATTTCCAATGAACTATTGCAAGACTCACTGGCTAAGTGTTTTGACTTTCCTAGAAAAATTTGCAAAAATTTGAATAGCTACATTGAAGATTTGACCATCGTAGAAGATCTTGTACAAAACGTAACAACCACAAGTCACTCAGCCAGGTGCGAGGTCATTGTTCAAGTTCAAAATTTCGATTATGAAGAAGCATGTGAATCCTCCAAACAATTTTTGAATTCTTTGAGCTTGGATTCGTTACTGAAATATTTTCGGAAGAATGAATTTCAGAAGCTCATGTACCAGAACGTATCGCCTTGTGTTTCAAGAATTAAAACTGAGCTGCATAAATGGATATCTTGCAACAATGATGGAAAGAATTATTTGATGAGCAGAAATGACTACCTTTGTGTGTGTGCCAGTGAACTCATTCTAAGTTTTATTCTTAGTGGTAACGTAATTTCATCATTCCAGAGAATCCGTCACGACAATAATTTATGTCGGCTTTTGGGTTTCGTTACGCGAAATTATTTTCTGCCGTGTGTAAGATCAGCCTGGATTTTTGAATGCAAGCCGTCTTCTGGAAAAAACATTGATGCTCTAGTATCTGCTAAAGTTGATGACACTTTCATTCCGTACTACTTCAAAAATCTGAAACTTGGCTTAATTTTTGATTATAAACTTTTGGTGCAATACCTTGCAACGGACACCCAGCTTAGAAGTGCATCTCGAATGATATTTGATGCTATAATGTACTGCATATCCTGCGAAATTTCAAAAAGAAGAGGAACTTCTCACTCGGTCAAAAAAACTCAAGGATTACTGTTTTCAACACCGCCTGAGGGAATAACTATACTAAACAGTGCCGGAGCCGTAAACTATCTAATGCGTTGTAGATGTGAATCAATTCAGTGGATCATGTGGGAGTGCAAAAGGCTGGCCGAATCACGAAATAGACTTGCACTATGGCAATCAGTTCTCTCATCAGAGATTGAGGAGCAAATTCTACAAGCAGAAAACTACATTTGTGTACCTGGTTGTAAACAAGCGCAATGTGGTGTTGTCATACCATTCATCAACGTAAATCGTCAAAGCTTGGACTTGTTTGTAGCAATTGCCGAACAGGGTTGCTTCACCAAGTATTTTTATACACCAGGCTTTCATGCAAGGCTATTACTGGTGTACTCCCGGTCTACTGGTCTACTTAGTACCGAGTCAAGAAGGCGTTTAGACGTCCATTTGCTGGTGTCGATTCTGGAGAAGAAAATATTTCCTATTCAAGCTCGAAAGTTAAATACTGCCTTCAATGTTTTATTTGCATTTCCGTTTCCGTAGCAATGGACTCTAATCGGTGAGTGGAGTTTTCTTTAGTAGGTTTTATATATTTTTATTCTGCATTTAAATTCCCCATTTGAATTTAGAAATTAAATTCTGCATTTGAATTTCCCAATTAATTTTGCATTTGAATTCTACATTTGAACTCTGCATTTGAATTCTAAATCTGAATTCTACATTTGAACTCTGCATTTGAATTCTGAATCTGAATTCTACAATTTGAATTCGGAATTTGAATTCTGAAACTGAATTCTGCATTTCAATTTTTGATTTAATTCAGTATTTGAATTCTGCATTTCAATTTTTGATTTAATTCAGTATTTGAATTCTGCATTTCAATTTTCTATTTATTTCTGCTTTTGAATTTGAGCTTGCAATTCTGTGTTGTTTATTCCGTATTAAAAATAGGAATTAGATGTGTAACTTAAAATGACACATCTAACGGTGGTGGTTTTTTCCATTTTTTCCTATAAGTTCAACAACTAATATTTTTTTGTTTCAGTTGTGATTTTAGATTGTTGCTGAGAGGTTGCAACGTTCCTGCTACGGAATATCTTCTTGGTTAGTAAGAATGTATTATTAAATTGTATCATTTCTAAATTCGAATTCTGAATACGAATTGTTAATTTAAACAATGAATACGAACTTTACAATTTACATAAGAATCCCTAAAAGTGATTTAAATTCACCATTTAATCTTTTTCTGTTTCAGTAGTGGTTTAGGATCGTAGCAGAGAGGTTGCAGCGTTACTGCTTCAAACAACCTTTTTATCTGGTAAGAATATATTATCAATTTGAATCATTTATACATTTGAATTCTGAATTTCATTTCTAAATACGAATTTTTAATTTAAATTGTAAATATGAATTCATTTTTTCAATTGTTGATACGGATTTTTAAACTTGAATTCTACAAAGCAAACAAAAAATTGACTTCTATTTTAAATTTTGTACTAGAACTCAAAGTATACTTTTGGGTTCTGCAATTGAATTTAGCGTTTAAATTATTTTTTAAAGCTCTGAATTTCAATTTTGCATTTGAATTCGGCACTGGAATAGCATAGGAATTCTATATTTGAAATCCTGCAATAGAATTATAATTTAAATTGGTACATGTCATACTGTTAGTTGAAGGTTTTTTTTTAGGTATAAGTTTACAAATACCTATTTTTGTTTCAGTAGTGGTTTGGCATCGTAGCAGAGAGGTTGCAGCGTTACTGCTTCGTAATACCTTATTGTCTGGTAAGAATATATTATCAATTTGTCTCATTTGTACATTTACATTCTGAATTTGATTTCTAAATACGAATTATTAATTTAAATTGTAAATATGAATTCCTTTTCCAATTATGAATACGGATTTATTAATTTGAATTCTACAAATTATACAAATAATTACTTCTATTTTAAATTTTATACTAGAATTTAAAATATACTTTTGGGTTCTGCAATTGAATTTAGCGTTTAAATTATTTTTGAAAGCTCTGAATTTCAATTTTGCATTTGAATTCGGCAATAGCATTGGAGTTCTATATTTGAAATCCTGTAATAGAATTGTAATTTTAATTGGTGCATGTCATACTGTTAGTTGAAGGTTTTTTTAGGTATAAGTTTATATTTATATCTATTTTGTTTCAGTAGTGGTTTGGGATCGTAACAGAGAGGTTGCAGCGTTACTGCTTCGTACTACCATCTTGTCTGGTAAGAATATATTATCAATTTGTATTATTTGTACATTTTCATTCTAAATTTGATTTCTAATTACGAATTAATAATTTAAATTGTAAATATGAATTCCTTTTCCAAATACTAATACGGATTTCTTATTTTGAAATCTACATAAGTATACCCAAAATTTATTTCAATTTTAAATTTTGCACTAGAATTTAAAATATACTTTTGGATTCTGCAATCGAATATAGCGCTTAAATTGTTTTTTAAAGAACTGAATTTCAATTTTGCATTTGAATTCGGCACTGTAATTGGAATTCTATATTTGAAATCCTACATTATAAATGTGTATCGTGTATAAGTTTGAATTCTGAATTTAATTATTGAACTGTTTAAACTGTGAATATGAAATTATTACTCAAATTTTTAATACATATTTTATTACCTCCGATTTAGGTTACAGTATGGATAGAAACGTACGTTCAACGTTCACAGCAAAAAGGTGGAAACCTAATGAGACCCAAAGTCTGTTGGAATACGCTTCGAAACATAAGGTTGGAAGCCCAAGAAGCGAATCCTACTGGAAAGATCACCCATTGTGTCACGTAATAATACCAATATACGGTTTATTGCTATGAGGTTATTTGTTATACTTTATTACCACTTTATAGTCCGCAGGAAATAAAAGAAGAACTCCTAACAGCTGTAAGCTTCAGTTTTCGCGGCTTATTCCGCCTGGATCTACGGTTGCTCTTAATAAGTCAATTTTGGGTGGCAAAAGGTTTAGTAAACCTTCATTAAAGCGTGATAGCGACGATGGTGAATCGATTGAGAGTATTGAATTATCAGATTCCACAAACGGTGAGATTCATAAACATTTCTAAGGTAAGATCACCTACAAATTGGTATATATGTATATAGGTGGTTTTTCGCATCATATCAAAATAAAGAGAAGTTCAACTGAGGAAAACAATTCCGAAGGCAAGATTTGCATATAATTTCAAAGCTTCCTCATTTTTAATTCATAATACGGAATTGATTTTTTAGCTAATCTCACTTTGAAATTTGCAGGTGGTTCTTTGCAGCATGTAAAAAGAAAAAGTAAGTCAAGTGAGAAAAGCAGTTCGGAAGGTAAATGTTGCCTATAATTTAAGCTGCCTCTAATTTTAATTCAGAAGAAATTGATTTCTATGTTAAGCTCCACTTGAAATTTTATATATGTCTGTAGGTGGTTCTTTGCATCGTGTAAAAATAAAGAAAAAGTCGAGTGAGAAAAGTAGTTCGGAAGGTAAGGTTTGCATACACTTTAAGCTGCCTTAATTTTTAATTCGGAAGAAATTAAGTCTCACAAATTTCCTTTATGCTATTATAATACATTGCGTCATTTTAGGTGAAATCTTGCATAACGTTGTGGATATAAAACCAACCTCCGAGTTAACCACTGTTAACACACTGTTAAAAGACTCAAAAAATGGTGAGAACCGTTGATTATTTTACGTGAACGAGTTACAACACTTTGACATGTTTTATTTATTTGCAAATTTAATATTTATTTTAGACACTAGACTAACCCCAGTGGCCTTTAAAGTATCCGAAGGGGAAGTACGTATTTATTTAAAGATGTACGACGAGGTCCAAAAATACAGTTCTCATTCAAAGTTTGAATTATCAAGAAATGCTGAAAATCTAAATAAGTACGACATTCGTTTGTTTTATTTCAATTATTTTATTTACCAGAAAAATCCGTGTTACATACATAGCATGCTACATATGCCCTTTAAATTTCAGGACCATCTGTATTATCTACAACTTAGCAAGGTTAGAATCGTAATACCTTTAAATGTTTACTCATAACTCATAATCAATTCTAGCAAAAAATCTTACATTTTTTTAGAGAAACATTGCTTGACTTAAAAGAGGTTACTACCAAAGAACAAATACAAATTCTCCTGAAAGGTTCTTTGGCTCGAGAAATCGAACTTTCAAAACTTGCTGCATTGTAAGAGAAGCGATAAATATTCTGAAATTTACATTATTTAGCCAGTAAACTTTACAAACTGTTTGCAGCAACATTTTGAATGCCCACAAATGTACCAAATATTACATTTTGAGAATGGGAATCCAATCTAAAGAGGAAACAAAAAATGTCAAAGAAACTCCGGTTGCATCGGGTTCGGTTGGAAGTGACTATAACAAAAGCGTATTATCCAGACAGGATGGAAAGGTTCATAACTCAATTTAGCAAGCCAATTTAAAATATAATCTATTTCGTTATAATTCATGAAAAAATAAATTGTTTCTTTTAATGTAGGGGAAAGTGGATTACTACTGCAAAGTTTCGTTTATCATCAAAGATTTAAAACTTCCAGCTTTTACGACTGCGCATCGGCTTGAGAGAATTTGTCGTTTACTCGACGATATTCTGGGAGATGAAATTCCTGGGTTTCAATTCATAGTAGGTTAAGGTATGCATTTTAAATATTTTATTCAGTACATAAAATTCTTTGAATTTTTATAGGTAGTCGTTTCTTCAATAAACTTGGATGGTAAATTAGGCGTTGAAGTATATTCTAAGCTGGAAAATAATGTCGTGACTGCCAAGTGTGAACTTGTGTTGCCTGAGCTTATACTTCGTGAAATTCAAAAAGGGGACATCATGATTTTCTGTAGTTATCAGGAAGCCGGGCGAGTTCTGATGCCTTTGAATCCCGCAGCTAAATGTTCGAGGATCATCATAGTAAAGAGAAAAGTAAGTTTACGTATTATATACGTATTTCGGTCTCGTCGACATAGTAAATCTTATATTTTTTGTGACTTAAATTTTTTTTTTTTATCAGGACGCTAACTTGGAGCAGAATGTGCTTTCTCTGTCAAGAAAGGACGTATTTTTACCATCTTTGAATACGAGCCTGACAACCGTTAAGTTTCCAGTGTATAAACAGCACGAAGTAATTACTGTTCAGCTTGTCCGTGAAAACTTCAGAAATCACTTCAATTTCCGATGTAATGGCAACGTTTTGAAAGTGGTCATCTTATTTATAAATCAGTCGGAGAACGTGTTTAAAGTTTCGTCCCGGTCAGTTGTTCTGTACGAATCCGCAAATGATATTGTTGTGGACGTAAATTCGGATGTACGCTGGTACGGAGAAATAGAAATTAAAGCTAATTTGCAAATATCATTTTGGATATCTACAGGAGGTAACGATTTTGAATATGAACTTAATTGTTGTGTTGATTAGGACCTAATAAAATGGTTGGAATATTTAAAATAAAATGCTATTTAGTAAAACTGCCTCATACAAGTATTTAACTGTAAAAACCAGCAATTGTCAAAATAAATAATTTAAAATAAACTACCCTATTTGTTTCAATTTCCAAATCACCGACACGACGTATTATCTTTACTATGGCATTGCATGTTTAACCCAATTGATCATTCACGTTTTGAAAGCCAAATTTAACACAGCATCTAGCGTAGTATAGTATAATCTCACATAACTTTGGTTGTAATACCGCGTGAATGACTTCACTGCTGGACTTCGTTCATACCTTTAGTTCACTTCGTTTAGTAACTTTACTGAAGCTACAGAGTGACCGAGAAGTAGCCGTAGGAAAACAGAAAGCCAATGGAACCACGCATTGCGTATTCTTGACTCAACTTCAACAGGCTTCGGAGATATCAGGGCGACGGGAAATTAGTATTAGCCATGACCAAAAATGTTCTGAGTAGCAGGAAACGGATCTCGGCCTAAATGCATATTTTTTTTGCATGAATGGATTACCCACATGTTATGTATCTCACCGAACTATGACCTGAGGAGCCCAATGGGCCAGTTTTATATTTCACTAGACGAATTTCCGATCTACGATCGGAATAACAGGCTTGTGTGTTTCGTACACGACGCCGTCGCCCCAAAATTTTGTCTCCGCCATTGACCTTGCCCCGTCACTCCAGAACTTGTGTCTCCGCCCTTGACCTTGCGCCGTCGACCCTGCTCTCTCCACGCTTCCCCGATCTCTTCCTGCTCTCTCCCTGCTTCCCAATAAATTACCAATATGAATTAAGTGATACGGCATCACGACATATACCTCCTCGGTTGTTATGCTCTGTTGCCGCACTCTCTCTGCCGCACATTTAAATTTAAATTTTTGAATTTGAATTTTGATTTTCATTTCTAAATTTCAATTTTAAATTCCAATTTATAATTCAAGTTTAATGTTTATTCCAAATTCGGATATAATAAAGTCTAACTGCTAACTTCTGCTGCTAACTTCAGGGTACCTGCTACTTTGCATTTTTTCTAAATTAACAGGCGAAATTTCTAGTGCTGCGTAATGAGTCATCGGGTTACGGCATTCATTTTCATATTTTCTATTTCAGTGTAGGTTTTCATCTAACAACCTCATTCTGAGTTTCATTCTGACACTTGCCTGTGCAGCTGCTTCGTCTGTATTGGTAAGATCCGCAATTTCAATTTCAAATTTTGAATTTCAGTTTGAATTTTAAACTTACATTTTGAATTTGAATTGTGAATATAAATTTTGAATTTGAATTTTGATTTTGAAAATTAAATTTGAATTTTAAATTAGAATTTTAATTTATAGTTTATAAATTTGACTTGAATTTTTATTTTTATTTTTGAAATTCAATTTTGATTTTCAATTCTAAATTCCAATTTTAAATTCCAGTTTATAATTTAAGTTTAACGTTTATTACAAATTTTGATAAAAGATATATGAAAGTCAGATAACGTCAAGTTAGCATTGTAGTCCGGGGTACCTGCTACTTCGCAGTTTATAAAAATTGACATGCGAAGTTTCTAGTGCTGCGTAATGAGTCATCGGGTCACGGCATTCATTTTCATATTTTCTATTTCAGTGTATGTAGGTATTCATCCAACAACCTCATTCTGAGTTTCATTCTGACACTTGCCTGGGCAGCTGCTTTGTCTGTATTGGTAAGATCCGCCATTTCAATTTTAAATTTCAGTTTGAATTTTAAACTTACATTTTGAATTGAATTGTAAATATAAATTTTGAATTTGAATTTCGAATTACAGTTTCAAATTTCAAGTTTGATTTTGAATATTAAATTCCAATGTGGAATTTCAGTTTTTACTTTGAACTGCATTTTAGACTTTAAGTAAAATTTCAAAATTCGTTCAGAATGTTAAAAAAGCCAGCTTATGTCAAGTTAGCATTACAATCAGGGGTACTGTTACCGCCCAGTTTTTTTAAAATTAATACGTTAGGTTAGAAGAGCTACAAAAATTACTCATCGGATCACGGCATTATTTCCGGTCATTGAAGCTGCTGCTTCGTCTGGACTGCCAGTTTGATCAGATCCAGAATTTCATTTGTAATTTGAATTTGAATCTTGATTCCGAATTTTGAATTACAATTCTAGCTTTTATTTAGATACTCAGTGTTTAATTTTAATTCGAATGTTGAATTTAAATTTTAAATTTCAAATATATATAAATATTTTTAATTTTAAGCTTCATTTTGAATTTCAAATGGAATTTGGAATTTGATTCTAGAATTAAAACTAGATTTTAAGTTTTTTACTTAGCGCGTCTTTTTGCCAGGTAAGCCTTACCTCGAGTTTGGCTGCCGCTTTCATACATATAAGTAAAGCAGGAAGGACAGGGGCTTATCAGTACGCGATAATCTCGTTCCTCCAAAATCAATCAATTTCCACGACGTGATAATATTTCTGACTCCTTACTACATATTTACAGAAGGGGAGTTTAAATCACCTTTTCTCATGGACCATGGTCTTCAATCTTATGTTGTCTAGCTCAGTGTCTCGTAGCAGCTACAAGCACAACTAATATACTAATCGGACTACTGTGTTTTGATTTTTGATTTCAGCATTCAATTGCATTTTTGTCACACATCAAGGTGCCGCTGCTGCTGCAACTATTAATTGGTAAGAACCATGTTTTAGATTTAAATTTGAAATAACATTTTAAAATTCAAAATTGAAATTCCAATTAGAAATACCGAATCATAATTGCATTTTCTCTCAACCAGCTAGAGGTAAGTAAGCATTGCAGTCCGGGGTACCTGTTACCCCGCAGCTTTTTCATATTGACGGGCGAAGTTACTAGTAATTCATAACTAGTCATCGGATCACTACTTCAATATAATGTATTTACTATTTCAGTGCTTGCGGTACGCCACATATTCGTTCTGACGCTCCACTGAGCAGTAGCTTCACTCAAACTTGTTTTGGTAAGACCTACTTTTTTAATTCAAATAATAAATTACAATTTTGAATTTCAGTTTAAACTTCCAATTTTGATTTTTTGTGTTAAATTCTAATTTAGAATTTATGAAATAACTTTGAATCTCAAATTTTAATATACGACATTTGAAACAGAGATGAGCGTCCGTGGGCGATTAACGAAAGCCCGTGGGCATGCCCCGCCCGCTCGCGAATTTCTGTCAATTAGGACGGGCGCGGGCTAATTGTTATGATTTTAGGTCACGGGCCGGGCTATAGCTCACGGGCACTCATTTGCCCGTGGAACGCCCGCGCCCGTAAGAATTTTAAGCAAGGTTTGAAATATTCAAATATGCGGCATCTTCTGGGAACTTGAAACAATTTCACTTGCATGGTAAAGTTAGCACAGGATACATGTATTCAGATTTTTGTAATCTCAACTTTTTTTAGCCATTTTCGCCATTTTCGCTATTTCGCCTATTTCGAGTCTTTCATCTCATCATAAGTCAGAGCTAGCCACCGGACACAGACAACTTGAGCTCAAACAGCCGTTACATTATTTCCCAGACTTGGAAAATAACGAAACGTAATTATAACTTAATTTATTAATATTTATAACATATTATGTTATGTAATTATGTTCGGTACAAAATAAGTACAAAATAGCAAATAGCCCAAAAGGTAAAAGAAACTACACTGTACTCTGTACTTAAGCATTTAGCTGAAAAATAAAAATTGAAAGAATGTCACGGGCGTTCTACGGGCGCCCGTAAATGCCCGTGGGCGGGCGGGATAATCTTTGGGGAAGCCCGTGACGGGCGGGCGGGCACGGGCGGAAGGCCGCAATTTCGCGGGCGGGCGGGCGTTTAAAAACCTATGCCCGTACGGGTGTGAGCCAGCCTGGCTTTTGAAAAAGCCACGGGCGCTCATCTCTAATTTGAAAGTCAGCTAACGTCAAGTTAGCATTTTAGTCAGGGGTACCTGCTACTGCGTA
Organism: Ceratophysella sigillata; assembly: GCA_034693865.1. Classification (NCBI taxonomy): domain Eukaryota; kingdom Metazoa; phylum Arthropoda; class Collembola; order Poduromorpha; family Hypogastruridae; genus Ceratophysella; species Ceratophysella sigillata. Next base: position 3,728 of record JAQFXY010000879.1, on the reverse strand, counting down.
TTTTTTAAATATTAACAGGCGAAGTTTCTAGTGCTGCGTAGTGAGTCATCGGGTAACGGCATTTATTTTCAGATTTTCTATTTGAGTGTAGGTATTCATCCAAAAACCTCATTCTGACACTTCATTCTGACACTTAGCTGTGCAGCTGCTTCGTCTGATTAGTAAGATCCGCAATTTCAATTTTAAATTTGAATTGAATTTTGAATTGTAAGTTTGAATTTTTATTTTGAGTTTGCCGGTTTGGTCAGATCCACAATTTCATTTTGAATTTAAATTTTTAATCTGAAGTTGAATTTTTAATTAGAATTTTAACTTTGAATTCGATATTCAGTATTGAAGTTTAGTTCGAATGTTTAATTTGAATTTCGAATTTTAAATACAATTTCAATTTAAAACTTTATTTTGAATTGCAAATAGAATTTCAAATTTAGAATTTAAACTGGCTTTTAAGTTTTTTACTTAGCGCGTCTTTTTTTCCAGGTAAGCCTAACCTCAAGATGGGCTACCGCTTTCATTCATTAAAGTAAAGCAGGAAGGACAGGGGCTTATCGTTACGCGATAATCTCGGTCGACCAAAATCATTCACAGATATCACCATCTCTATGACGTGATGGTATTTCTGACTTCTTAATACAAAATTACAAAAGGGGCGTTTAAATGACGTTTTGTCATGGAGCAGGGTCTTCCAGCTTAGTTTTGCAGGAATCGTAGGTTGTCTAGCTCAATGTCTCGTAGCAGCTACAAGCACAACCAACATACTAATCGGACTAGAAATTGTTTTTGGGTTTTTATTTCAGGATTCATTCGCATTTCTCAAGCTCATTCATCTGACAATGTGCCTGCTGCTGCGACTGTTCTTGGGTAAAAGCTAAGTTTTAGATATACATTTAAAATTCCAGTTTTAAATTCGAATTCTAAATTCCAATTTGTAATTCCGTATTAAAATCCTATTTTCTTTCAACTGCTATTAGTTAAGACCAAGGTTTAGTTATAATTTTTAAATTTCAGTTTCAAATTAAATTTTTGAATTTCAATTTTTAATTCCAATTTTAAATTCTAGTTTTCAATTTAAGTCTTGAACTCCAATTTTTAATTCCAGTTTTTAATTTAAGCTTGAATTTAAATTCGAAATTTCGATTTAATGACGTCTGAAAGCCAGCTATAGTCAAGTTAGCATTGCAGTCCGGGGTACCTGTTACCACGCAGCTTTTTCATATTGACGGACGAAGTTATTAGTACCTCATAACTAGTCATCGGATCACTGTTTTAATTTTGTTATTTACTATTTTAGTGTTTGTGAAACGCAACATATTCGTTCTGAAGCTCCACTGAGCAGTAGGATTGTTTTGGTTCTTCTTTTTATTTAAATAGTAAATTACAGTTTTAAATTTTGAATTTCAGTTTAAACTTCCAATTTTGATTTTTGGTGTTAACTTCTAATTTGGAATTTTTGAATTAACTTTAAATTTCAAAACATCTGTCAGTTTGATTTTTAAATTCAAGTTTTAAATGTAAATTACAATTTTTGATACAATATGTAATAGCCAGGTATATTCTAGTTTGCACTGCAGTTAGGGTTACCTGAGATTTAGGAGTTTTTCTAAATTGACGGGCGAAAATACTTGTGCTGCGTATTTACTCTTGTGATCACTGCTTTAAATTTGTTTATTAACTATTTCAGATTCCGTATGTCCTAGCATTGTGGATCTGACGCTCTACATAGATTAAAAATCTATTCTCTTAACTGCTACTAGGTAAGCTCCGATTTTTAGATTTAAATTTTAAATTCCAGTATCAAACATTACTTTTAAATTCCAGATTCGAATTCCAGTTTTAATTTTTAAATTCCATATTAAATTCCAGTTTTAATTTTCAATTTTTAAATTACAATTTTGAATTCCAGTTTTAATTTTCAATTTTTAAATTACAATTTTGAATTCCAGTTTTAATTTTGAATTTTAAAATTCCAATTTTGACTAATTTAATTTGCTGTTGCCGTTTAAATTACAATTTAAAATTGCAGCTTGAAATTTCAAGTTTGATTTTGAATATTAAATTCCATTTCGGAATTTCAGTTCTTACTTTCAATTGCATCTTTGATTTCAATTAAACCTTAAATTTCAAAATTCGTTGAGAATGTTAAAAAAGTCAGATTTTGTCAAGTTAGCATTACAATCAGGGGTGCTGTTACTTTGCAGTTTTTTAAAATTGATACGTAAAGTTAGTAGAGTTGCAGAAATTACTCATCGGATCACGGCATTATTTTCGGCCATTGAATTCACCAGCATTTTCGTTGTATCACTTGGCTTTATAGCTGCTGCTGCGTCTGAACTGCCGGTTTAGTCAGATCTACAATTTCATTTTGAATTTGAACTTTGAATTCGATATAAAGTATTGAATTTGAATTTTGAATTTCGAATCTAATTTCAGTTTTAAACTTCGTTTTGAATTTCAAATATAATTTTGAATTCCAATCTATAATTTAAACTGGATTTCCAGTTTTTCACTTATCGCGTGGTCGTTTTTTTTCAGGTAAGCCTCTTTCAGTTCGGCAACCGCTTTCATTCATTTAAGTAAAGTAGGACGGAAATGGGCTTATCGTTACGCGATAATCTCGTTCCACTAAAACCAATCACAGATATCTCTATGACGTGACTCCTGTACACAAATTTACAGAAGGGGCTTTTAAATGACCTTTTGTCATGGAGCAGGGACTTCAAGCTTAGTTTTGCAGGAATTGTAGGTTGTATAGCTCAGTGTCTTGTAGCAGCTACAAGCACAACCAATATACAAATCGGACTGCAAAGTTTTGATTTTTGATTTTAGTATTTATTTGCATTTTCGTTTGTTCTCAAGGCAGTCATCTGACAAAGTGCCTGCTAATGCAACTGTTCTTTGGTAAGAGCTAAGTTTTAAATTTAAATTTGCAGTGTTAAATATGAATTCTAAATTTCAATTTGTAATCCTGTATTAAAATTCTATCTTCTCTTCACTGCTTTTAGTAAAAACCACGGTTTAGTTATAATTTTAAAACTTCAGTTTCAAATTCCAATTTTAAATTCCAGTTTTGGATTCCAATTTTTAATTCCAATTTCGAAATCCAGTTTTCAATATAAGTTTTGAATTCCAATTTTGAATTCCAGTTTAAAATCAAGATTAAATTCAAATTCAAAATTTTGATATCATGATATTTGAAAGCCAGCTAGAGTTAAGTGAGAATTGCAGTATGTGGTACCTGTTACCCTCAGCCTTTTCTAATAGACATATTCGTTCTTACGCTCCACTGAGCAGTACTTTTTTTGAATTTCAATATGGATTTTAAATTTAAATTCTGAATTCCAATTAGAAATTCCAGTTTTTAATTGAAGTTTATGTAAATTCTAAATTTTGATATAATATATCTGAAAGCCAGCTAATGTCAAGTTAGCATTGTGGTCAGAGGTACCAGTTACTGTGCATTTTTTAAAAACCGGCAGCCAAACTTTATAAAGCCGTGTAATGAGTCATCGGATCACGGCATTAATTTTTCTATTTTCTATTTCACAGCATCAAAACACCAAACCACTGTCATTCTGACGCATCACAAGCTAGCTGCTACGTCTGTTTTTGGTAAGTTCCGCAATTTCAGTTTACATTTTGAAATTTGAATTCAAATTTTGAATTTTATATTTAATTTTAAATTTTGTTTGTGAATTTCAATTTGGATTTTGAATTTAAATTTTGAATTT
>JAQFXY010000878.1:0-15426 GCA_034693865.1 Ceratophysella sigillata | reverse complement strand
TATGAAAAATGGTTAAATTGTGGCGTAACATGAGTAATAATTGTAATTACTCTATCTGAAAGTAAAGTCTAAACATACTGCACGCACACCTTTTCTAATCTAGCTAGAATAATTATGCGTTTGTGTTTGAATTTGTAGTGTATCAAGACGACGGATTGCTGTAAAGGCTGCTGTGAAGCTCACACGTGCGTGGAGCGTAAGTTCGTTAATACGTACATAAATATGCACATAGAACAAACAACATGCAAATCAAAAACTTAGGAACAATGAACAAGAGCTTAATTTTTGTGAAGGTCCCTACGCCTGCAGCACGGACATGTCCAGCAATCCTGGCGGAAATACTTGTCACAAGTACATATGTCCACCCGGACAGATCTGTTACCTTGCAGAAGTAAGTACTCCCACTACTCACCGGTATTCATTTTTTGCGAATCGGTAAAATCGGTAATTGACACGTCTGTTTACCGGAATTTACCGATAATAAATTACTGAAAAGCTTCAACTCAACGTCAAATGCATCTGAAAGTAGACATTTAGTGAGTGTTAGCTGAGTGTAAGAGACTCTGTATTGGATGAACGACATGAATTACTTTATTAATTGCGATTTAAATATGAAAATGTAAATAAAAGACCAAACAGTGTGTGAGAAATTCAAAGTAATTAGTCAAGTTTTAAAAAAAAAGCTTAGTAATGATTAAAAATTAAGTTTCTAAACGATTCGTGTCGTCCTGCAACTGGAAGTAGCTTCTTAAAAAGCATAAAATGATCAATGGTGTCGTCTTCCAAGCTACTTCGTATTTTATTGAAAAAAAAACAAAAAACAAAAATATAAACAGAACTATTGTGAACGAGAAACAACTTATCAATTAATTATTAAACCCCAAAAAGATTAGATTTTTACAATTTGCCCCTGTATACATTAACATAATTAAGAGCCTTGCACTAGAATGGAAGTAGCCTTTAGTACATACCTAAATCGTTCACAACAGAATCAATACACGAATAATCGCAGATATGCATATCTTCTACAGACGTACTTTCTTGTATTTGTTTCACCAAATATAGCTGGGTCCAGATCAGTTGGGTCTTGAAAGTTTTTGACGACACTGATTCACATAATATAGTACTTAAGTTGAACCATCAGGAAGTTGCTACGAACTTAAAGCACTTGTTACTATATTAACTATTCTTGAAATTAGTTACATATACATCTTATTACGTGTACGTTTAGTTTTAGTATTTTGTATTTTAATTCTAAATATCCAGTAAAATACGGCCGGCATTCAAACGGCATAATGTATATATTATGTTCACACAAAGTTCCCGGAAACAGCCATTTGCGTTCACTAGATTATAAATATTTAATACTATCATATTTATGGAGATTAAGGACGAACCTTCCGGTTCTACGAAGTATTTTCTCTATCTCATAAAGTTAACATTATAACACGTACTCCATATAAGGCTCATATACCGAATTTACGAAACTACAACTACAGCGTTCATAACTACACTAAGGTTTTTCTTTCAAAATAATACTGTTGTTATTGTGCAATTGCTTCTCATTTTTGTTCCTTCATCGCGCAGTTTCTCTTTGAAGTTTCCTTCAAAACAAGACATGTTTAGCATTAGAGTGAGTATAAATAGCAGAAGAGATAGTATTTCTCTAATATTTCGGTAATTAGCTTTTCAGTAACATCGGTATTAGTGTTACCGATATTGGGATCCTTACTCCCTTGTCCTAATCTTATACATACGTATACTACCAATAGAATGTAAGAAATAGCCTGACAATAACACCAAAATGTAACCTAAGTAAATGCAATAAAACCTTTGAATTTGTCTGATCTTCTATTGCAGCTGTGTCGAGTGGAATACCCGTGTCCACTGCAACCCCGATGTCGTCCGGTCAAAGGACCCGGCTACGCATACGGCTACTACGACACCAACGGAACCACGGATTACGAATACAGTTCTAGCTGGAAATTCCAATTTTCAAGTTCAAATATTTTCATCACCACAGCTCTCACGCTGGGAAATGGTTTCTTCTCCTTGAACTGAATCAGGATTTGTCAAGTAAAATTGATCGCATAGCGCATCACGGATCAACAAATTGCGAATGTATTAAATCCTCACGTTAGTAATAGACAGACTACAGATCCAGATAGAACAATAGAAATGTTTTCATGACGGATGATCACGAGGGTGTGGCCATTCCGTGTCCATTAGTCCTCAACTAAATATATAATAAAACATGTTGTGAATAATAATATGCGTTCGGCGACAATTGGGTAACGACAATTGGGTAAGTGACAGTTGGGTAACGACAATTGGGTAAGGCGACAATTGGGTAAGCGACAGTTGGGTAACGACAATTGGGTAAGCGTCAATTGGGTAAGATACAGTAAAATAATTTAACCAATCCATAATACCGTGTACCTACTCTTCCTGATATCTGATAGATAGATACGGTAAGCGGTGATAGAGACGACAGTTCACGATACATATACAAAATTCGGTAAAACTTAACCACTAAATTATTAACGGGCAATTATATTATAACTAACAATTTAAACTATTTTTTAAACTTGTAAAAAAAGGTGAATTATTGACCATTAAATTGTTTGGGTATGGCTATTTACACACATTAAGTTCATTTACACTATCCAACAGACTACTATTTAATGTCTGCACACGGTATTGATCTGTCGAGATCAGATCATTTCAACTTTCCACACAATCTATCTACATGAAATTCTCCGGTGGAATTACATAATTGGTTATCTGCTAATAGGTTGCACAGGAAAGAGTACACGGTACTACGGATTCTTGGTTTAGTTATTTTTACTACGTCTTACCCAATTGACGCTTACCCAATTGTCGCCGTACCCAACTGTCGCTTACCCAACTGTCGCTTACCCAATTGTCGTTACCCAATTGTCGTAGAATCATAATATGTAGGATATGTAGACAGCGCCATACGCGTTGGGTTTGATCTTTAGAGCTTATGTCAAATATTTCTAGACGTTTTAAGCAGCACAATTTTTATAAGTGAGCGATTCATTCCGAATTCCGACCGAGCACTTCAGCGTCTGAGCCGTCTGACGGAGACATGAGATGCAAATAGCAGGGTGTCGATTTCGTGCACGGAGCATATGCAAACCTGATGTAAAACCATTCATATAAATTATAATCTGTATTTTATTTTAACTTAGACAATTAGACTTAGACTTTAACTTAGAAATATCCAATAGCTACTACATTGGAGTTCTTCCGTTCTGAGCACAAGTATTGGAAACAAAATATGATTAAGTTTAGCTGAGATAAAAAAATTCCAGAAAATTAGCAACTTTGCGCTCTGTCTCGCTAATCGAGTGTAATAAGAACATCGCTTTGATATGAAATTATGAAAATAAAACTTTAACCTCTTTCTCTTACTCGAGTTTAACTAAATAGGTTGATTTTAAACTTTTGCTATGGTGTTGTTCAGTGCTTTGTACTTTTAGTACTAAAATTCCGTGTTTGTAACCTAACCTAACTTAACTTCCTTAGAAACAGATGCATTATAATAATCAATATTTGGGATGGGATCAATTCAATTAGAAAGTATTGAACTACATAGGAGCCTATGTACATACTTTGTTTGGTCACGTAATGCGCTACGTACTTTTTATGCGTTTATGACTTTTTTCTTTATTTTTATACATGAATGCGTGTTATTTGCAACTATGAATCTTGGCATTTAATTGGCCTGAACAATGGGAATATGAGCTTGAGCTGAATAACTACTGTGAGCTCTAATAGGCTCCAGTGAGTGGGTGAGGACGAGTACATAAATATAACTAACAATAATGTGATTAGCCGAAGATAACAAGACATTAATGAAGTGGAAATTCCTGTGTCTGTACGTCTTGTCTCGTTTCGTTTCCACGTAGAAACTGACATGAAACGATCGATGGTATAAAACGGAAACGAAACGCTAAGAAAGTTAAGGAAATGGAAAGAAACCGGTTGAAAGAATTACGCAAATACATTGTCGGTGTGATTCAGTTCTCTACTTATCGATTAATTGTGGGGCAAAAGTTATTTTAGAATTCAAATAAAAGGGATACATAAGAATATATTTTCAAATAACTAGGGCTTCATAATATTGCATAAAATAAATGTATAATACATTTACAATTTACCAAGAAGTGCAGTGAAAGTCAGTCGCTATTCAGCCCAAACCGGAGTGAGAGTGAGAGGCACTTCTTTTACTATTGACAACGCTGAAGAACAAAGTAGAGTAAGTAGAGTAAATAAAGTTGGAGGTGTTTTAAAGGTGAACGTAAAGTTGAAGGTTGAAAACAAATTGAAAACCTGCCTTCGGCAGCTCGGAACCAGAAGAGAGCAGCAGTTAACGTAAAGCGTGGACACGTGAACCAATCGCAGAATACGAGATTCGCTTCAGTGTTTTCATAATTTCCCGAAATCAAGTAGCTTTGTGCAACATTTAACAGATTTACATACAATTATATTGTCTTTGGAATGGAATCTGATATTTTAAACTTCGCTTCAGTGTTTTCATAATTTTTGAACTTGGCGCTCTTTGCACTCAACTTATTACAGGCTTATTAGCCTGTATATGTATTCGTAGTGTCCGTAGTAGTAGTAGTTGTAGTCTGTGACAGATTGACTATTTTTTTTAAAAAACATTGAAATAACATGATCGCGCATTGGTGATAACCACCTTGCATTGGTTGGCATGCTAATCTTAATTCAAATACATAATTCCAATACGGCGATTAAATTGACTATGAGATTACGTATAAACTAGTATTAAGCGTAATGTTCTTTCTTTAAGGGTACTGTTGCTTCCTTAAGGGTACTGTCGCTTCCTTAAGGGTACTGTTGTTTCCTTAAGGGTACTGTTGCTTTCTTAAGGTTACTGTTGTTTCCTTTTTCTTAAATATGTTACCTCTTGTGTTTTTCTCTGCTAAGCCTGTTTCTTATCGGTTACATAACCGTTTGTTATAGATTTACTTTAAGTTATACGGGAGAGCTTGCGCGGTGAGGTAAGCATTTTTGCTGCCGGTTGAACGTGTATACATCTGGACCTTGCGTGGGAGCTCAAAGATGTGACGGACGGAGAGACAGACGGACGCGGAGGATCATCATCCCATAAGACCCTTCTGGTCTAAAAAGGAGCAGATAATGCTTGGAGTATTGTCGATTAACCCATATGAACACGTATGAGGGCATGTTGTTGAGTTGGTCAGTTCACTCTGAAGTGAAGCACTTCATGTCATAAATATTGTTAGGTTAGGATCATCGCGTGGAAGCCTGAGTAAAGGGATGTATATAAAACAATGGAAAAAAAAACTATTGTTAGTATTACAGTCGATTAGGAACACAAAGCGGAAGGATGACAATGAGGCCTCTGCTACTGATTACTCAATTAATAAACTCTGACTAATCTTCCATCAATCCACTCCATTCCACTACGACCAAGTTAGCCTTCTGGAATTTCCAGTTCAAATTATATTATCCCAGCTTAATCTTATTTTTGTTTCCAATAGTTCGGGTTTAAACGCATAGCCGAGGATATTTATTTAGTGTTTTTAAGTCCGTGATTTTCCCAGCTCAAATATTGACCTAATTGTGCACAAAGGAACAAAGGATTTCAATAATTCGTAAATAAATTCCGCCCATTCAAATGCTGATTATAATTGAGATCCATGTATTTCTGCATGTCTTTGAACAGGAAACTTTAGTATAAAATGTGGATGAAAATCGGTGTTTAGGCATCAGTCAACAGCTCCAAAGCAAACGTTTCATACGAACAGACTTAAGTAACACCGGTCCAGGTGCTCTCTGTATTTTCAGCAAACACTGAGTCCAATTGAATTTCTAAATAGAGCCTTTTTGAAGTAGCTCTGTTGAAAGCTCATCTGATGATGCATAGATTAGCACTTCTATTGCTGAGTTTCCTTGCCATAGGTTGGGCAAGTGGCTCATCTGTCGTAATTGACCCTTCACTCCAAAGGGTTCTAAGTACCCAGCCCACGGCCAACATTTTCATTTCCTTCCATGCAGGAACTGAGTCTGTACTCAAGAGGTTCGGGCAGCGGACGTTCGACACGCGTGCTGACCGCCTCACATCCCTCGCACTCATTCTCCAGCAAAACGCGGCTGCAACACAGGAAAAAGTGCTCCAATTTCTGGAACAGTCCGACTCCGTTCAGGTCACGAGCTACTGGATCAACAACCAAATCTATGTACGCAACGCGGACCTGTCCCTTGTCCACAAACTGGCCCAATTTTCTGAAATCCACGAAATCGTTGAGGAAGAGTTTTTTGAACTGGACGTTCCACTGCTTGAGTCTGTGAAGATGGAAGAGGCAGTAGCAGCGGAGTGGGGAGTTGCGAAGATTGAGGCCCCGGGTGCCTGGAGCTTGGTGGGCGGGAATGACGGGACTGGAGTGAGAGTGGCCACGGTGGACACGGGCGTCTTGCTGGAACATCAGGCCCTGAGGGACAACTACGTGGGAGACTACGGCTGGTTCGATCCTTACAAAAAAACCTCGAGTCCCAATGACCAGAATGGACATGGGACGCATTGTACAGGCACCATCTGCGGACAAGGTACGCAACACCAGGCTCACAACGTGACATGCCATGTAGAATTCGGTGTCTATCAAAATATGTGTGAAATATGCTGTGTGTAATTGCAGGTGGAATTGGGGTGGCTCCTGGTGCGGAGTGGATGGCGTGCAAAGGCTGTGACACGAGTTCTTGCTCTCAGAACGCTCTGGTCAGTTGCGGTCAGTTCATTGTCTGTCCCACGAAGCCGGATGGGAAGAATCCCGACTGCTCACAGGCGCCAAATGTCGTGAGCAACAGCTGGGGTGGAGGCCAGAATCAGAACATGTACCACGGCGTGATCCAGGCCTGGAAGGCGGCTGGAATTATTCCATTGTTCGCCAACGGTAACGCAGGGCCTAGTTGTGGCAGTGCCAACAGGTGAGAAGAAGAATAAACCAACTTCCTATAAATGATAAATGAAATAGAGCACTCCAGAACTTGTGCACATAGACTTGGAATCGGCATAATACATAGTACTAATTGTTTGTCCAGCCCTGCTGACCATCCTGGCGTGATTGGGGTTGGGTCGACGACGAGCCAAGACGCGCTGTCCTCCTTCAGCAGCGTTGGGCCCACGGTGAACAGAACAGTGAAGCCTGACATTTCGGCTCCTGGCTCCAGCATCCGCTCCTCCTTCATCAACGACGGGATCAAGGGCTATGCCACGCTCTCTGGCACTTCCATGGCCTGTCCACACGCGGCAGGGGCGGTGGCTCTCCTCCTCGCACGTGACCGCACGCTCACCTTCAACCAGGTCAAGAGCTACCTGACCCAGACGGCGGACCAGAAACTCACGCCCACTGGCAGAAACTGCGGCGGAATCAACGATCAAACCTTCCCCAACCACGCATATGGCTTTGGACGTATAAATGTCAAGAAGGCGCTCGAAAGTGTTATATCAAATGGTAATTTCTAGTGGCACATTCATGCTTTGTCCCTACATTCCTATCCTTAATCTGAACTGCATAGTCTTGATTTCTTGATTCTATTGGCTCTACATTTGACTTGATGAAATAAAATTGTTGCAAATCAGAATTACGCACGCACGCCATATGTAGTCATTGTTTACATCACGTCGTCCCTAATCTACATAGTCACTTGTCTAACTTCCACAAGCATAAACACACCTTTCTACACAATTTCAGCCTATTGTGCTGAGGTCGTATTTCGTACTCTTAAGCCTTAACATTCAAACTATTTCTTGGTACCTATGCGTTCCCGAAGTCAAACAATGATCTATTTCTGATTCATGTTAAATATTATTCAAGTGGAAAATTGAATTAAATACTTAAGCATTTATTAACAATACGAATACGTCTGTGTAGAACTGCCTACTCGAATCATGCATCTTTACCACACAATTGAAGTTACAGTCCATTCCCAATGAATTTTAGAAAACTCAGCCACATCAGCTTCCAGAAGTACAGAGGAAGTGCAGAGCCGTAGCGACGGCGGGCTGGGGTGGACTGGATTTCCAGGGCCGGGCCTTGATTTCGAAATTAGAGGTCGACAAATTGATTTAAATCGAAAGCTAGAATGATACACTTTAGATTATACTAAACACTTTGCATGATAAAAAGCATTGCGCAGTTTGTCTCCATATAACATATTTGAACCTAAATTAAGTATGTATAATGTCTGATAGGGCCTCGGCCATCATTTATCGGACAATAATTCGAATAATAATACAAGATAAAATAAGAAAGAAAATAGAGAAAATACAAGAGTCGTTTTATAAGTCATGAGCCCATTTCATTACTTTTTACCAGATTAACTTACAACTCTGAGTTTTGTTTTCTCCTTTTACCATAGTTCATTTAGGCTATGCTAAACCACAAAGGTTTTTATTTAAGCTCCGTTAACCTATCAGAAAAAATTAATTTGAATTTTTGGTCAGACAAAACCGCTTCCAGAATCGGCTTCGTTCAATCTTACCAATTAATTTATGCTCAAAAGTAATAACAGGTGAAAATCACTTGGACCCTACTGGTTCGGAGAAGCCGAAGGCATAAGAACGAATAGGAATCGGTTTATAAATACATAGATACAGCGTTGCGAATACTTCGTACTCTTCCAGCTACAATTGCCGCAAATGAAAGGTCATTTTTTAGGCTTAAGCTGATGCAGAACTACCTTCGTTCATCAATGGGGACAATAAAGATAAGTGGTTTGACCATCTTGTCAATTGAGCATGAAATTACTGATCAGATTGTATTTGATGACGTAATTTGAAACTTTGCGTAAGCAAATGCTCGAAGGGTTAACTTCAAGCGCAAATTCAGGATATGTTAATCTGCAAAAGCGTGTTTATATATTAAAATCTTCTCTCGTTGTATGAACTTGTATTTTATTAGAGTAACAATATCGACGCAATTTCTGACCTTAGTATTGACCCAGGGCCGGGCTATGTCACGCTACGGCTCTGGGAAGTAGGTGGATGAGTGCTAGGTATATTGCATAAGGGGCGTGAAAGCCAGCAGAAACACGCTTTCCTTTTTTCTCTGCTTTTCTCGTCTTCTATTGTCACCCTTGTTATATCTTTTGTGCTTAACATGGACTGAGCTTTTGAACGGGGCCTTGGCTTCTTTCTAAGCACCCTTTCTCCTCTTTCTTAGTAAGCACACAACTTGTAGCCAATTATGTGTTCGACTACAAACAAAGGTTTAATACGTGTGCTTACAATTTAAACTTTTATTCAATAGATCAAGATAAACGAATTTGCATTTATCTTTTATTTTTGAGCATTTTTTGATCGAAAAATCAGAGTTGAATATGAAGAATGTTCCATAAAATCAACTGAGCTTTTTTATCTACTTGGTCGCTGTGTGATGTGGTTGGCCATTGTTCAGGGTCTATGAATCAAATATCAGAAAAGATAAAGACATTAAATATATATGAATAATGTTTTGAACCGACTTGGTTCAAACTGAAACTGCGCCTCGTCTAAGCGCTCTGCATCTATGGATGGGCGATGTTAAAATATGCACATTACGTACTCCGAGCAAAAGTTGGAACAATAAGAATAACACATGGTCCATTGTCCGTACTAGAGACCAGCAACACAAAACGATCGTTTTGCTTTGTATTGAGTATTTTGTGAGCCACATGCGGCCCATGGCTTATATGATACGTAAATGTAAATACATCATTCAAATCGACTGACAATTTATTAGTGTAAATACATACTACACAACATACATGTACTTCGTTCAGTCTCGTTGCCTCTCCATGCTAATTTCTCAATTTAAGTGTAAATGACTTGTTGGGTTCAACTACTGTCATCGTCAGGAACTTTGTACGCTGTTTACGTAGTTAGCTGAATCCAGCTTCTATTTGAATCATTCTTAAAATAAAGAGGCTCACTATTTCTGGTGCTCAACTCGTCTGAATCAGTTGGGAAAGAAACGTGGTCGATAATCCTACAGATACACATCTATTCTCTGGTCAACATTAATTGTCCTAAGCTGAAACAAAATAGGCAGAAAAGGAAAAATTAGAAATCCTGGTTTGGGAAATAGTGCCACACGCACGCACGATGCAAGACCCAACTAAATCCCCACTTAGATTTCTGCTCCTTCATTCTGCCATTTGTCTTTTCGTATCAAGCTTAACTGAAGTTGAGGCCCAAGTCTGCTCCTCAATTGGACAACTGGTAAGGAACTCATCATCGGTTTTTCTCTAGGCTTAGGCCAAACTTCCTTTTCTGAATACCAATAAAATGGTGTTAAAAATTCAATTTTCCCATTCTGCTGAAAAAACAATCCTCAATAAATACTTTTACCAAAATGTAAAAACCAAAAATCTCATTCTTTAACCGATTTTTTCTAGCCAATGTGCCATTTGCCAAACTGTCATGGAATCAATATAACCTTTCTGCTTACTTTGCTGATGCACTGATTTAAGAAATAGTTCCTCCTGGTTTACATATGCTTCAGTAGCCGTGTTGAAAATACAAGTCCACTTTACGCCAAAACATATAGCTTGTTTCAATAATGGGTTCAATGGCCCATTTCAAAACAGACAATTGTCACAAGCAAAGAATGAGACCATATGAAAAATGGTTAAATTGTGGCGTAACATGAGTAATAATTGTAATTACTCTATCTGAAAGTAAAGTCTAAACATAAAACATACTGCACGCACACCTCTTCTAATCTAGCTAGAATAACTATGTGTATGTGTTTGAATTTGCAGTGTATCAAGACGACGGATTGCTGCAAAGGCTGCTGTGAAGCTCACACGTGCGTGGAGCGTAAGTTCATTAATACGAACATAAATATGTACATAGAACAAACAACATGCAAATCAAAAACTTAGGAACAATGAACATAGGAGCTTAATTTTTGTGAAGGTCCCTACGCCTGCAGCACGGACATGACCAGCAATCCTGGCGGAAATACTTGTCACAAGTACTTCTGTCCTCCCGGACAGATCTGTTACCTTGCAGAAGTAAGTACTCCCACTACTGACCAGGGCCGCCCCGACGAATTTTGGGCCCTGAAAGCAAAATATTTTTGGGCCCCTGTAGAATAGTGCTCAAACGTATCTAATTTTAAAAAATCAATACAAGTCCTGGAGTCGGTGGCATTTTGAATCACAAGGTAATATGTACCTAGTAGTTCCATAAATTGTGACAGTAGATTAGGCGAGCGTAACTCAGCGAGGTTAATGAATTCAACTTCTTTCATTTTCCCGAAAAGACCATTGAATTTTGATTGAGAAAAGTGTTTTACACTTCGAAGTTTCCACCTATTTATTGCGTTAATGCAGCGCTGAATTCGAGATCGCCAGTCTTCAATAGAATTACGCACTGTTTCCATGTTGAATTTGATCCATTCTTGCATCAAAGATTTTTTCAGTGCTTCGAAACTTTTATTAGGCTTAGAACAGACATTCTCCTGCAGCTTTGACCATATGCCATAAACCTGTGAACTCAAGTCCGACTCGAGTTCTTCGCCTTGACTTAACACCTTTGCTGACAAAGTGCAGTAGTGGCGTCTTGCCCATCATAAACACCCCGCCCGAAACCATCACTGAGGAATTTTTTAGAGTCATTTCGACCAGTGACGACTTTGTGGAACAGATTTAGCATTTGTGGCGTAGACTTTGTCGGTTAAATTGTTCCTCAAAGTTGAAAAGCGTCTCATCTGGAAACAGGTTCAAATGCTGTGGCGTAGCGCTTGAGTAGCACGCGGCATTTCGTGACCCGGGCTACCTTCTGCTTTACTGTCAGCATGTGGACGGTACTTCGCTTTAAAGCCTTTAGTCCAAGGTAGATTTTAAGGGCCCTACGGATAGTGCCAACTGAAGCGTTCATTTGCACTGCTAGTTTCCGTTGACTCCGTCTTGGAGTTTTGCGGATTTTGGCTCTGAGGGCGTTCAGCATTGATGGAGTTTTTTTATCTTATGCGTCTAGGTCTTTGACGTTCCTTGATTGAGCCAGTATCTTTGTAACGTTTTATGGTGCGAGCAACCATTTGAAAAAGTGACCTTTGAGCTCTTCAGCAGTTTGACAATCTACAAACTTTTCTTTCAGTCCCGGAAGTTCAAAATAATCGCTGCGCGCTTCCTATCTTGCGCCGGTAAGCAATTGTTATGGACTATGTCAAGTTGAAATATGTTTTTTAAAGTAGAGTACATGCGAATTCGGTATTTAAAAGCATCATAGCTTCATACATTAGTGATTCGTTCTTACTTCGTAGCTTTCAAGCAAAAGCACACAACGCAAAGCATTTGAAATCCGAATGCACCGCTTTGTCGTGCTGCGAACGAACGAACTGCTCCACAGATGGCAAACTCTACTAAAACTAAGTTTGAAAAACTAAAACAACGACTAGGTACGTGTTGTATTTGATCAAGTATAAACAAGGGGTCCTTCGGGCCCCTTGACCTTTGGGCCCTGAAATCTGCTTTCACTAGAATTCTCCGTCGGGGCGGCCCTGCTACTGACCGGTATTCATTTTTTGCTAATCGGTAAAATCGGTAATTGACACGTCTGTTTACCGGAATTTACCGATAATAAATTACTGAAAAGCTTCAACTCAACGTCAAATGCATCTGAAAGTAGACATTTAGTGAGTGTTAGCTGAGTGTAAGAGACTCTGTATTGGATGAACGACATGAATTACTTTATTAATTGCAATTTAAATATGAATTTCTTAGTTATTTCAATAATTTCAAAGTAAAAAATTAACATAACTAAGATACTATTGACTAAAAAATCGTAAAACAATGTAAAAGACCAAACAGTGTGTGAGAAATTCAAAGTAATTAGTCAAGTTTACAAAAAAAAGCTTAGTAATGATTAACAATTAAGTTTCTAAACGATTCGTATCGTCCTGTCAGTGGAAGTAGCTTCTTAAGTAAAAAGTTTAAAATGGTCAATGGTGTCGTCTTTCAAGCTACTTTTTGTATTTTATTGCAAAAAACCAAACAAAAATAGAAACAGCTGCTGTGAACGAGAAACAAGTTTTCAAATGATTATTAAACGCCAAAAGGATTAGATTTTTACAGTTTGCCCCTGTAAACATTAACATAATTAAGAGCCTAACACTAGAATGGAATTAGCCTTTACTACATACCTATGTAGTTCACAACAGAACCAATACAAGAATAATCGCAGATACGCATATCTTCTAAAGACGTACTTTTTTATAGTACTTTCTTGTATTTGTTTCACCAAATATAGCTGGCTTCAGGCCAGTAGTGCAGCAGCCGGGTCTTGAGAGTTTTTGAAGACACTGATTCACATAATTTAGTACTTTTGTATTTAAATTCTGAATATCCAGTACAATACTGCCGACATTTAAACGACATAATGCTAGATACAAAAGTCCAAAGTATAAATAAGCGTTCATTACTACACTAGGTTGTTCTGTGATAACATTTGTTGCATTGTATATAGAGACCATAACGTTGAATTGCCTTTTTCAAAATAATACTGTTGTTATTGTGCAATTGCTTCTCATTGTTGTTCCTTCATCGCGCAGTTTCTCTTTGAAGTTTCCTTCAAAACAAGACGTGCTTAGCATTAGAGTATAGACTGCGGAAAAGATAGTATTTTCTCTAACATTTCGGTCATTAGCTTTTCAGTAACAACGGTAATCGGTATTAGTATTACCGATATTTAGCGACCGCCGCCAGTTCCCATATTGGGATTGGGAGCCCTGCTTCCTTGTCCTGTACATATACTACCAATATACATTACTGTAAGAAAAAACCTGACAATGATACCAAAATGTAACCTAAATACAATAAACACCTTTGAATTGGGATGATCTTCTATTGCAGCTGTGTCGAGTGGAATACCCGTGTCCACTGCAACCCCGATGTCGTCCGGTCAAAGGACCCGGCTACGCATACGGCTACTACGACACCAACGGAACCACGGATTACGAATACAGTTCAAGCTGGAAATTACAATTTTCAAGTTCAAATATTTTCATCACTACAGCTCTGACTCTGGGAAATGGGTTATTCTCATTGACCTGAATCAGGATTTGTCAAGTAAAATTCATCGCATAGCGCATCACGGATCAACAAATTACGAGTGAATTAAATCCTCACGTTAGCAATAGACAGACTACAGATCCAGATAGAACAATAGAAATGTTTTCATGGCGGATGATCACAAGGGTGTGGCCATTCCGTGTCCATTAGTCCTCAACTAAATATATAATAAAACATGTTGTGAGTTGTGAATAATACTAGGATATAGTAATAATACTTGTCATACGTGTTGGGCTTGATCTTTAGAGCTTGAGCTTATGTCAAATGTTTCTAGACGTTTTAAGGAGCACAATTTTTATAAGTAAGCAATTCGTTCCGAATTCCGACCGAGTCCCTCAGCGTCTGAGCCGTCTGACGGAGAAGCCATGGAATGCAAAATGCAAATAGCAGGGTTTCCATTTCGTGTAAGGCGCATATGCAAACCTAATGTAAAACCATTCATATAAATTATAATCTGTATTTAATTTTATCTTAGACTTAAAAATATCCACTAGCTACTACATCCGCGTTCTTCCTTTCTAAGCACAAGTATTGGAAACAAAATATGATTAAGCCTCGCTGAGATAATAAAATTCCAGAAAATCAGCAAAGTTGCGCTCTGTCTCCCTATTCGAGTGTCATAAGAACATCGCTTTGATATGAAATTATGAAAATAAAACTTTAACCTCTAACCTTTCTCTTACTCGAGTTTAATAAAAATAGGTTATATTTAACCTTTTGCTTTGGTGTGTTCTTCAGTGATTTGTACTTTTAGTACTAAAATCCCGTGTCTATATTATATTCAATATTTGGGATCGGATCAATTCAATTAGAAAGAATTAACTACATAACTATGTACTTTGTTTGGTTACGTAATGCGCTAGGTACCCGGTATGCGTGTATGACTTTATTTTTATACATGAATGCGCGTTTATTTCCAACTTTGGCTTATTTGAATTTGGCCTGAACAATGGGAATATGAGCTTGAGCTGAATAACTACTGTGAGCTCTAATATAAATAGTAGATTTGGGATATTATTAAGCATATTTAGCTTAGAGTTTCGTTATTGAGTAAGGAGTGCCCTCTTTTGGGTTCATTGTAACTAGGAGTGACAGTGTGCGTGGTTCTTTGCCTTATTTCACGATGTACATTCTGTGTGCTGGACTTTTCTACCTGTTTCGATCGGGAATGAAGAATGGAACCTTTTTCCTATTATTTTTGTGTGTGTACGTTACAGTAGAAAGAGACGCTATTATTTAATACTTACTCACTTGCCTTTTGTCATTCGTACTGAGTACAAGTCTGTCCTAATT
>JAQFXY010000877.1:0-15440 GCA_034693865.1 Ceratophysella sigillata | reverse complement strand
TAATGTCAGCAGTCAATGGAAAACACAATTAAACGCATGTTAGGAGGCTTTGTATTGTTTCCAGTCTGTTGTTTTATTAAGTTCAAAAAGTCGATCAAATCTAGAATCACAAAGAGTAAACTGTGCAGCTTAGGGACGGCTAAATAGTTTTATGCGAAAAAGTTTACTAGCTTAGTTCTAGTTCCTCCGAAAAGTCTTCGAGAAGCTCCATATTTACCTTTCAGCTCAAAATGTAAATTCTGATGTTAGGTTCAGGGGTTCAGGTGACTTGTTTTTTATTTTAACACAGCGACGAGTTTTTTCATCATGCTGTATTAATTACTGTACTTCCTGCATTAAGTGTTAGTGAAAATACAGATTTCAAATAAAGTCGGAATTCAAGATGCTGATAGACTGATGTATGTGAGTCAGATTGGTTTACGATTTGACGGTTTCAATGCCAAATAGGAAATAGACTACCAGAAGAATAAAATCAATTTTCTTTTATTTTCTATTTGTGATTCCTTACCAAGCGAAGAATGGGAGTCGAGGTAATGAAAATCTCGTCTTTTTCTAATCTTCCTTTCCTTTTGTACGAAGTATGGATTTTATTTATACTTACTTTGAATTTAATTCTACTTTCCTGTAAACCCTCGTGAATCCACAATAATCGAATTTCCCTACTAATAAATTAAATTCCCGCCTTTACCGTAAAAAGATTAACCGCACAGTCTCATTATGATTTATTTTAAAATAAGTACGTATAATTTTGAGAATCGGATACGAGGAGTGAAAGCCGAATCAATGGTTGTACGTACGTAAATGACTCTGAATGGCTTTAGTCTATAGTCTAGTGTCAATAGAAGCATCCTTAATTCCAAGGTGGAGCGGAAGGAGTAGAATGGGTGGATACTTTATGAGATGTTTGTTTGTTGTCCATTTAACCCTTACTTTAAATATTAACTAAGAATGTTAATTGTTGGGAGTTGATGTGTCGAGCGCATGATATGTGAGAAAGGTGGGTTGTGAGTTGTGAGTGAGAATAAATATTACACGTCCAACCCATTAAACATAGTTATACGCTTGCTTGGTTATCGGAAGGCGAGACAGGTTTTGAATAGTCTCTTGGTCGTTGCACATTTTTTTAGACTCTGTTCTCAAGTCAAAAGTCACGATTTTATCTTCTCTGCAATTAGTAATTCGGCTAATCACATTGTTAAGTTGATACTTTATTGGAAGCCATGCCATTTATATGCACTTCACTGTAATTTCTTATTCTGAAAAATCATGTTCCTATTATGTTCCAGACATTCCACATATATTTGGTGTATGTATACGATGCCATGCATTATTGTGTATGGTATAAACATGACAGCGTCTTAGGCTCGTAAAACCTAATTCACAGATAGTGGCGCTGCCATATTTACAATTCTTCTGCAGTGCAATGTCTGTAAGTAGGTACATTCAAATACTACATGTGAAGAGATACGTTGATAAATTTTAATACGAATTATTGGAGGAAGTAAGTTGATGAATGATCGACGAATGCCAGCGTATGAAAGGAATTTACCTGTAAAAACTAATTCCGCTGATTTAGTGTGTTTAGAAGGCACAAGTTTGAGCATGACGAAGCAAATAATGAATGCCATTATGAACCTACTTAATTTAGACTAGAGACTCAATACCCGTGCTTGTTAGTTGTTTTGTAACGGGTGTCTCAGTCAATACTAATAGTTCTGATTCTTATAGAATTGAGCTTATCGAGGGAAATGAACATGGATCGCTTGGACTTTTCTTCAATTCGGTGCAGAAGACGGAGTTGGGAATTTATCGGTATGCGAATTAATTAAATAAATATATGTACAATGACAATTATAGACTTACAATTAAAATCCTGATCTTACAGCTGCACAGCAACGTATGCCAACACTAAGTTCTTGGAAGAAAAATTTGAACTGGGGACATTTCGTAAGTTATTTGTTTCTTACAACGTTCGGAGTGATCCATGTATACCTAATGCTTGGTAGTGTTATTGATGTATTAGGTTTATTACTCTAGCAGAAATTCTGTTTATTTCCAATAAATAGTTCCAATAACATTTGAGAATGCGGAAAAGAATCAGTATGCGACGAAGAACGAGGAATACAAAGTCAAATGTTCTGTGAAATCGGATCCAATCGCTGGAGTAATTTGGAAGAAAGATCACCGATCTATTACATACAGCGGTACGCAGTGCTATATCTTTCACACATTTTTTCTAGAAATAGATTTGTGAGCAATTTTGGTGTATATGAAACCTGTTTTTTTACTTGTCTTTAGATCACTACGTACAAGACCAAGATGGGTTGATCATTAAGCAGGTGACTGAAGCTGATGAGGGTGTTTATGAGTGTCGAGCCACTGTCCAAGAGTTGGGCGATGTCAAAAGTGAATATATTACGCTTCAAGTAAGAACTAACAATTTTACAAGCTTTAGGAAGGGATTTTCAGTAGATGATAATAATTTGGCTATTTCATGGTCCAGGTTCAAGAAAAACCTGTAATTACGTCGATAGTGAAGGAAATTGAGGGTGTGGAGGGCGAAAGCGTTCATATGAAATGCACGGGAACTGGAAAGCCTACGCCGGAAGTGGAATGGATTCATGAGGGTCGGAATCTCTACGGAACGGAGCGTCACGTTGTTGACAAGTAATTTACTGTTAATTAGAACTCTTCTTCGGATTTCTTTTTGGAGTGTTACACAACTATGTAATAATATTTCCTTGTCTTTAACAGGTACCTAGGCACTCTTCAAATTAATGAGCTCCATAAGGACGATAGAGGACGGTACAATTGCCGACTTAGAAACCTAGCTGGAGATGACGAAGCTTTCACGGAGTTGATTATTGTCACCAAACCGATAGTTGAGGAATTCATTAATGTGACGTACGTTCTCTAAGTATTTCTTTCCCAGCTGGAAATTACGTTTAATATCGTTGTTATATTTTATATTCCTTATTTCTTTTCACCAGGTCTCAAGTGAATGAGAAAGCTGTATTGGTTTGTAAGGCGAGAGGAAATCCACCTCCGGATATTGTTTTCCAGAAGGACAGCCGACACGAGCCATTTGGTCAAGGATCTCAGCTTGATGCACGCATATATCAAGAACAAACCCGAAATGGCGAAGTGACTACTGCCACTCTGACCATCAATGACTTGCTTCGAACGGATGATGGACTTTACAACTGCATTGCCTCCAACCGAAGAGCTCGAAGTAAGATACGACAATATTTGACGGACTGGGTAGACACAATTTGGGATGCCACTTCCTGAATCGTAATTTTGTAACCATTTTGTGAATTGCAGCCGAGAAAATGGGGCACTTGACAGTCGAGTTTCCACCAACCTTCGAAAGCACAACGATGAATGAAGCTTGGTCTTGGGACGGAAAAGCAGCTAACCTCACCTGCTTCGCTGAGGCTATTCCCAATGCTACCATCGCATGGTACTTTGCAGGAACTCCGGATCGGGAGATTCTCGAAGGACCTAATGTCCGGCGTTACGGCTTGGAGACCACAAGTACTCTTGAGGTAGGACATGAGTCACAATTTGTGTAAAATGAACCTGTATTGCAACATTTTATTACATTCCTATCATTTGGACAACAGATTCGTCCACTAGGCCACGAATACTTTGGCCACTACACTTGTGTTGCTACGAATAAGATCAGCAAAGCGCAGCATACGATTCAGTTCAAGGAGGCTCGGAAGCCAGGTCCTATTCGACAAGTTTTTACCAAAGCCCTAACTGCTACGAGTGTTTCCTTTCAAATTGCTGCACCGCCGGACAACGGTGGACTTCCAATTGATTCATATGTGATTCAATACAAACCCGAGAGAGATAATTGGGAAAATCCAACTTCAAAAAGTTGGCCAATTGGTATGCGGTTGTTCAAGCGTATATCCTTGGAGTTGTAGTTTACTATTGCCTAATAATAATTTGAATTTACAGAAGAACAGCTAATTACCATCGAGGGTTTGGAGCCTACCCGAACCTACAGCTTCCGCTTCGCTGCCAGAAGCCAAGTCGGGGTTGGTGAATATAGTCAAGAAAGACTCGAGTTGATGCCGAAGAGAGCTGCACCGGAACCGCCACTAATCCTTGGGGATTTACCGAATGGCATTGCTTATACACCTTACAGCAATCGGGCGGAAATTAAGTGGTCAAGTCCACAAGACAATGGAGAGCGGGTGGATACGTTTAAAATCAGTTACATTCCAGTAAGTTGTTCTTTTGAACTAACTGCATGGATTTAATTAAAATGTTTACGATTGCTTGGATTGGAGGGAGTTTGAATTCAGGGGAGTAAGTGCTACCAAGTTGCTTAGAATCTAATTTAATTTTTGTCCACAGGTGCGAAATGGAAGCTCTACATGGGAATCGTATGGATCCAACAAAGAGGACATCGTAGCATCTGACACATTGTTCCACAACATCCATGACCTCCTCGCAAATACATTTTATCAAGTTGAGATTAGAGCCCACAATGTCTTAGGGTGGGGAGAACCTAGTCGATTGATTATCAAAACTGCACCACCAAGTAAGCTTCCCATTTAATTATTATTATTATTATTATATATGAAAATTAACATGAATGGTATGTCTGCTGAAGTAATACTACTAACACACTGTATGTTGCATGTATGATCCGAACGTATTTCCTAGCTGTTGTCAGTCATGCCCAGCTCTTTTTCTGCTTATTGCTTGGAAAACTTTAGGTTGCGCCTAGCATAGATTTTTCAGAAACTGATGAGAGCTTCTATAGGATTATTTTCGCCATGCTCAATGTCCAATTAGTTACGTGGGGAATCTGTATATGGATGTTGCTTACTGATCCCTAATCCGATAACTCGGAATGTTTGTTGGAAACCGGAAAGAGTGACTTTCACCGCTTCAGGGCGTAGTACTGGAATGCTGGAATTTTAACACGGTGAAGCTACAGGACGGTTTCATCTTTGAGTATTTGCTCCTGCACTTTGTGTCTCTGAGTTGACCCAATTCATGCGTCATGACATGTATTATTACTTTTCTCTTCCTTTTGATGTAGATGCCCACGGGTCTGCCAGCTCTGTCTCAAGTTCATCTCATAATTTTCACATGTCAGTCTCTTGGTTCTTCAGCATTTTAAGCCCTTCTGCTCTACTTGCTCTACCTATTATATTTAGACGTTCACTCGGTCTAGTCCAAATTTTAGGTTCATAAACAATGTCTTGGCTTCCAATTCCACATCCACGTCGTCATGAACCATTTCACTACTGACGTCGGACTGAAGACTATTATTTTCATTTCCAGAAAAAATATTCGAATTGAAGGCTTTACATGACAAGCATTGGGTTCGCATGCATTAATTCGATTGTTTATCAAATCTGATGCTGTTCATTTGATATCATTCCATGTACAAACAAACAATTTATACACATTACTGAGTCGTTAGCCCTTCTCGATCGACCTTAGAACTTTTTAGCATATTTACCACTGGCAGCATTTAAGTGAATATGAAGTGTCATACAATAGAATCTAAACAATATTTAACGTTTTATTCGTGGATAAAAATGGAATGAGTGAAAGCTACTTTCCCTGACTTTGCTGTTTTCATGCATGAACTGTGAAAGGGAAGATCTATCAGTGTGTCCTTTTAGCAAACTTAAAGACTTGAGCCCTAATAATGAATCCCTCGTAAAATATAAAGGCTGTCTACCTTCAGTATATGTAATGCTCGGCAGCAGCAGGTTCACTCTAATTTTGAAATAAAAGTGATGTGAAAGCACAGAAGCTACGTGAAGGCCGTAAGTACGTAAATGGATATGCATACACTTAAGTATCTATGTTCTATTCTAAGCTACATCAAAACTATAATGCTAGAGAATAGGTAACTATTAACAAACATAAATGTGTCAGGTTTGCAGGACAATATGAAAAATAAAACACTCCGTAAATCGTAATACGCTAAAAGTTCAACGTTGATGTGATTGTAGACTATTCGAATGCAAGTAGTTACGTAGTACACATTAGATTCTATGACATCTCTGTATCTCTGTAATAAACATTAACTGACAGAGGCTAACAATAAATCAGAAAAAAATTGTCTTCAGCAGCAGTGCAATAATTTAGCATATGTAGGTATTCACATTTCCCATTCATAAATACATCTCGGTATCTCTGGTAAGTAAAAGAATACCAAATATTACTTTAGTGAGCTTGCTTTCCCAACTGGTGACTTACTTGCCTTCGCTAATAATTAGCTAATAATTCTAAAATCTAAAGTTCTTGTATTGTGGTTTGGTGATAAATTCTATTGTGTGGGGCTTGTACTATTATTGCCGCTACTGTGATGGAAGTTTCGTATCGCTGGGGCCGCTAGTTTTGGTATTCGAGGCTATCCGTGGTGGCCGTAAGTAGCGCAATATTCTCATATTATGCAACGTTTGTACTAACTACTATTATAATATTTAAAAGGTTGACAACGGGTTTGGATAAATAAAACATTTAAATTCATATTCATTAACTTCGGCGCAAGCAATGAATGGTCTATAAAATAAATAAACTAAAAACTCAACTAATAATCTTGTGATTTTGCAGGTAACAATCGAAGCTACGATTCAATGAAGAGTGCGCACACCAACGCCATAGCTCTTCCCTTGATTATTGCCATCTCTGTCACTGCTCTCTTGATTACACTCATCATTGTTGATTTTGCATGTTGTCACATTAATCAAAGAGGTAAATATATCTTCACTGAGGCTTGATTCTACTTTACGTTCAAGCAGCAAAGTATCTAATTGTTGTGTGATGCAGGAATCATGTACGCTGTTTCTACAAAAATGTGCACTGAGAAGAAAGGAACTGCTGGATCAGAAATTTCTAAGGGATCTACAAAGTAAGCATGTCGGCTATTATAGCTAATCCAAGAATTTCACAATTGATTAGATTCTTGCATCTTCATTTTCTATTTGTCTGTCCAATTCTAAAGCAAAATCTACTGAACTACCTGTTTGAGTCTTTTGTTCTTTTCAACTTTTTGAAAAACTAATTAATTCCCTTGATTTTCTGTCTTTCCGATTGATTTGAATTAACTCCAACTTGACTTGACTAGTGGTGAGAAACAACCTTACCGAGATGATGTGCTTGACCATGGATTCATGAATCCCGAAGACATTCCAACTCATCAGCCTTTGATTGCGGAGTGAGCCTTACATTTTGTCGTTTTCTCTTTCAACATCTAAATACTTGTGCAAAGTCTCCTTTCTCGTTTCTAATCCGCTTTGTAGAGACTAACTCGGATCCTAACATATGTATTGAACCCGAATATTAATTTGTTATTTGATTTTTGTTTTAGTGGAAGTGGTAAAGTTAATGGAAGTCACGGTCACGGTTCAACTAACACGATGGTCTAAACCCTTCGACTCAACAAGCCATCCAAAAACAAACTGAGTTAACTTAAAGCCCTTCTTCTCTTCGTTTAAATTATTATTCCTATGCGTATACAATGTGGACATTAGTTGTTGTGTTGCACTGGAGTATACATCGGGTCATCTTTAATTTTACTTCTACGACCAAAAATACATAGAATTGAGAAATTAATAAATTTAAGAAGTGGCATAGTTTCTAATAAAATGTTAGTTAGTCTTCACCAGCAAAAATAACTTGACTGATCTCGTTCTTGGCTATAAAATGTAACTTATATCAATTCTGACGTCCATACTTTTAGTTCAATGGAAACCTCTTTAGTAATCGAATTTAACAATTTTATTTATTTACTTTTCTTGACAAATGCCAAAATAAACATGTGTACGTCTAGAAGTTAAAACTAGTAACTGAATAGCTTTATCCGTATTTATGTCTGAAGAAGCTAGTAATAGAATAGACAACTTTTGAATAAAATAACTTAACCGTGAACCAGGGGAGGGGTGACCAGCTAGTCGATTTTCAAATCTATTTGTGTGGCTTTACCCTATTCCTTCGTATGATAATAAAATTGTAGCCTAGACTACTTAATATGTATTGAGAATATATTTGTGATTTGGTGTATTTTGTAAGTTGCTTTGGAATATTAAGCGTATTGTTTGATTTCAAGCCCGGACACAACATGACCAAGTACTGTAACATAGCTTCTTCAATTTCTTTTCTCCAAATTGTAAATGTATGTTGAAAGCTACGTACTATTTTTATGTAAATCTCTGTTGTAATTACTTTACTGTAAAACTCGAGTATAAGGTAGAATACTAAATAAACCAGAATAAACTAATTTTGGCGAATTTTACTCTAGTGAAAATGTTTGTTTACCGTTATGACATTTTGTGAGCCGTAGGCTGTAAAGTATATTGATGAATGTATGTAAAATTTCACTACTGCTGTATTTATGTACGCGCTTAAGAATACAATACAATTTACAAATTAGTGTAGCTTAGCTAGCTTCCATTGGACTATTAAAATGTATTCGAAATATGTGACTAAAACTACTTTTAGTCAGCAATCGTAGTAATAAAATCCATCTCTTTGTTTTCATCCTGCCCCCGTTATATAATCTGTAAGGTCACCAAAACTACGTAAATTCTTTTGTATTGACTGATACTTATGCCTTAATTTTTATCATTCTTCTGTCTGATACCCAATCTTTACTTTCCTAAATGTATTTATTCTTGAACTTAGCTTAGAAATTAGTTGACGAATAAAGTACTAAAATGCTAGCTGATTGAAAGATGTAAATAAATTGCCAAGCTTTTATTACAACGTCAATATCACAAGTTTTCATAATCAAAGGTTAGTCGATCCTGCTGAACACCGGCGTGGCTGATAACCATGACACAGACGCAGAAGTACGCGGAGATTTTGATGAATAACACTAAATAATACAATCGCAAGTATACAATAATACTACGAAGATTTATATTATTACATTCAACGGTATAAAGAATCTGACTAAAGTAGATGCTGATTTCTAGATAAAAAAAAGGCTTCACTTCGGTGAGATTCGTTCGCGTAATAATAAATAGTTGTAAATATTATATATACTGGGACCATTCATGGCACACGTACGCACGTACCTACTACCACCACCAATTTCAATATTGAGCAAATGAGATTATACTTACACTAAAGTATTTCCGCGTGAGTCGCTGAATTATTTACCCAATTTAAGTCAAGCTGTCGCTATCGTACTCGAAGTATTTTCCATTCGGTCAAACACTTTGTGCGTAATATAAATTTTTTCTTTATGCTAGCCTGAGATTTGTTCATATTTCAAGTCCTTTGTCAGTCGGGGGTTTTCTAGCCTTCGCTAAAGCAATTTCTTGTGTCAAGTTCGGAGGTTCTGTTCGTGTATGCCACACATTCACCTGCAAAGACGACGAAGTTAATAACGATGCCAAAACTTTACATGCTAATTATGTTAAATGTCATGAACAATATTGTGGAACATTGATACTAACCTTAGTACAGCCTTCAGCCTTGGGTTCCAACTCATCCAAAGAATCCACGAAATGTCTGAGTAACTCGCTCTCTTGGTAGCCTTTCTTCACTTCGAACGCAAACTTTCCGTTGGGCCTACTTAAAAATCTCTTCAAGTTGATGGCAAAGCCAGCCATGTCAATGGCAAACGGACGGTTTGGACTCCACACTGTCAACCAACCAACAACTTTCCCATTGCTATCCACTTTGGGACGTTCCACTTTGACCCCACCAACCAAACCAACTGGCCACACTCCAACCGTTTTCACCCAGCGCATCTGTTGGACAAAAATGCATCCTTTGAAAAACATATTGTCCATTGTCCACATTTTGAACAATCAACGTTTCATACAATGGAACTTACCTCATCAAAGAGTTCTAGAGAATACGAATTGTCATCATCTGCAAAATAAATTACACCTTCTCGCTTTTCTGATCCTAAGTTAGAACGAATCCAATCCAAGGCTACATTTCGCTGGATAACTCCCCGAGGCTTTGACCAATGGGGCTCCTGTACAAATTACTCATTATTAGCCACCTTTTAATTTTCTGGAAATGCTGTTGACGAGTAATTGACTTACTTTGGTTTTCAGTTTCCAGTTCTTGGGCGTTGCAGCATTTAGATGAGTATACGCCATTCCTGTTCGCTTCAGGAGTTTTGAAACGAGTTCCGTGGGACGTTCTGAATCTTCCACGATGATCCAATGCAAATTGGGCACCAGCATGAGCGTGTGGGACATTCTAGTTAGTTCCGCTTTTTGAACTGCTCGACTGTACGTTGGTGTTATCGCATAAATTACAGGCAAATCTTCCAGAACTCGACCCTTAACTCCGGGACAATCCTGACCGTCTTTTCTGAACTGCGATAACTGTGTAATAAAAAAAAATGAATCGCTGATCTCTAAACTGAATTGAAGTAGTTGGTAGAAGGCATGTGAAATAAAACCAAGTTGATAGAATTATTAAATCCCTGATTTCTGGAGCATAGCTTACTTCCGACTTTAGTGTGGCTATCAGGTTATCCCTGCGTTCCAATTCTTTGTCATCCGCCACACTACGCACGGGTTTGATGAAAGTATTACTGTCCGCATCAGCAACATTGCTCCTATGCTCTAAATTGAAAGAAATACAATGTTTAACATTTAAGATTACACGTAATATGTAGTTACCTACTCTTATCACAAACGAATATAAAATATTAATGTTGGAGAAATTCTAGTTTCTTACCGTAGAAGCTCCAAATGAGGAAAATAATGAAAATCATAAGGACGAAGCCCAACAAATTCCGCTTCATCCCGCGATTTCTTCTGAAAAGGCAAAAGCTCCAAAGCATTCAGTAGAAACTGTCCACTACAGCTTCATCTACTTATGACGAGACGAGTGGCTCCAAGGACCAATACAAGACATCCGGTTACGTGACTGTTCTGAATAACACCGGATAAATCTAATAAAAAGACAGCGTATATTTTTATTTCATAAGTACCTATCATAAGTTATCTCCTAAATATTTGAGCCCCAAGCACAAGTATAAAGTAGAGCCAATCATACAAAATATTAAGGGCGACGACAGCTATATCAAGGGAATACATAAATTCGCTCTACATACACGACTAGAAAAAGAGCCACATAACACAACAAGAAGTGCAACAATAATTTAGCCAATAACAATATGAAACTACGATAAATTTAATCTAATACGGAATTACCTTAACTTGATTGAAAGGTCGCGTTGTCGATTGATCGAGTGAAGGAACTTCAAAATAATGTACACACCTTCAAAGTAAATTAGCCAAAACCAGATTATGGATATGCGTAGGTCAAGGTCGACGACCTGTCTCCGCATATAAACTTCTCACTTCCTAACCTATGTAGTAAAACGCTCAAATATCTCACACAAAAATAGTGTTTTCAGACAAATAATAAATAATGCTTACAAGCAATTTCGCACAAATGGCAAAAACAGTGTTTACAAATTGTGTTTATAAATACAATTTCAATTTGACTCCTGATTCCTGATCCTGATTCCTGATGTCCTGATGAGATGAGTTGAATGAAAAGGGATGAAAATGCGAACTTTCCCAGGCTTTTCTGTTTCAACTTCAACTTTTTCATATAGTTACACACACGCACTCATAATAGCAAGCAGCATTACTCTTGTCGTATTATCCGTATTTTACCTGCAACAGGTAAAGAGATTGTGTTTTTGCTCCGATACGCAGATTACAGATCTGAGATCTTGAACAAATGCATTTAAGATTCCGCAGACATGACGAGATGGAATAGGAGAGATTATAATTTATGATTAGACGAATCAACTTGACTTATTATTTTGTATTTAGTACAGGATGATGATATGTGTGTGTATTTTTTGCGAGGATTAATCAATATATTCCAGTCCAGACTTCGGACAAGACAAAACAGCTATGAAATAATGTAACACTAATCTATGTATGTAAATATATGTACGTACATACATACATACAATAAGGTATGTAAATGGTACACAGACTCACATGATATTTTTCACGTGGTGGATTAAGAAATAATATTTGATAGAATGATAAACCATTGATTTAATAGCGATGGCGAGACGAACACCGACAAGAATTGGAAGCATTTTCATTTAAGACTATTAAATATTACGAGAAACAGTTAGGTACACGTTCTTCCACTAACACTGCTCTCATTCTCATCACTTAAGCCAGACTTGATATTCGGATTCTTTCTAAAAATCATTCCCATAAATCCCGAGGTTTCTAGTGTTAGCAATTAAATGCAATTATAAATTTAAAGACTATTGAATTATATGCTATATCGAATTCGAGTCAGTGAATATAGTGGCTTGCGGCAATTATTGCAACTTTTCACAATCCGAATTATATTTTCCTCAAAAAGAATTGGATAAATTGCTGTTGAGACATGCCAGTTACCTTCAGTTATCGGCATTGAATAATGTAGTATGTAGTAATTGGCAAAATATTGAAGTTTTAACGGTTTTATATTTGTAAAATATCCTAAACTATTCTGATCTGTCTGAAACATTGCCGGCTTCTACTAGCTCTTCCCAATAAGTAGGATTAGAATTATCTCTCGTAATTGAACTACATAATACAATAAATATGAATATTGCATTGCATTTTTTACACCTTCAGCAAACTTTGAATAAAAAAAATACGGAACAAAATGCAGGGTTAAGCCTTACCCTCGCAATATTGCAATATTGACCCAAGACGACCAATCAGCATCCGTCAGAGCCTTGAACGAATTGGCAACTAGAGAAAAAAACACCGGTATGCGATCGAGGAAAGGTTGTCGAACGGACCAAATGCTGCGTCAATCTGCTTCGCTTCTTCCATACCCAAACCGTTTCCATCCCGTCCAACGTCCAACAGTGACAGTAGTAGCAAAATCGCAACTGGTTGACCCAAGAAACGCAAACTCGATCTCCAACTTTCAAAAGCTGGACGATAAGGCCCATGCATGTCATGGTCCAGTGTCAAAGTAAAACCAGATTCGATTTGATTTGAACCGTCAAACCTAATTTTTGAACAGGTCCGTAGACCCGTAGCGACCAGAAACAGAGTTCAGTTTCTCAGCTAGTATGGTACTGCTTACGTCTGGGATTCTCAAATATTGAGTATTAGTAATACCGAAAGATCTTTTGGAGTGAAAGGTTACCAATTTAAATTAAAAGTTAGAACGCGAACGCTACCACACCATAGTACTTGAGTTAGCGTTGAGCGCTTCCGACTCGCATGTATCGCCTTGAACAATTTTACCCATCAATCCGGAATCCTGATTTCTTGTCGATCCTGACATTTCCAATTCCCTGCTTATTGTAATTTGTATAAGTCAAATTGAAATAATCGATCCCATGTGGTCAGTTATTTTACTAAAGAAATGTCCTTCGAATTCGAATTACGAATCTGACAGCCTAATTGCTAATAAATTCCAACCTATTTTATCTGATCTGAGTCTGGACAAGAAATTCAACAAGTTTTATTTGTTTTAGACACATCAAGTTTCTTAATACGAATTTAGTGAAGGAAATAATATTTCACGCTTTTAGAAAAGCATTTACAAAAGTCAAGAGAAAATATTTTTCAAGTTAAACAATCACACGACAATTTGCCGAAGTTTTATAAATGCACAATATTAGTGAATTTACAGTTAGAATAACAAATTGTTTCCGATAGCGGTTTTCCAGAATTTCCGCCCAATGGCATACCTAACTGAACTGCTTAACTACAACTGAAGAATAGGACTGAATAATAACTTAATAACATACTAACTGAATGGGTT
The DNA here is from genome assembly GCA_034693865.1 of Ceratophysella sigillata. NCBI lineage: Eukaryota > Metazoa > Arthropoda > Collembola > Poduromorpha > Hypogastruridae > Ceratophysella > Ceratophysella sigillata. The sequence continues at coordinate 1,673 of JAQFXY010000877.1, read as the reverse complement.
AATGTCTTGGTTTTGGAGCAAACGCACTAGGAAAGAGCTTCTTCTTCACATCGACAGCCGGAAAGATTGGACTATCTGTGCGGCGACCATAGAGTATTTTCATTAGATTTGGCTGTGTTTTAAATAATTGCTCGCTCACGAACTCGTCTAAAAGAGTAATGAAATCAATAAAGACACTACAATTAGACACAATCTGAATCTGAGTGTTTTAGTTGAAAAATGTTGAAAGATACTTACGAGACTTAGCCCATTTTGAGATTTTCTTCCCTTCGCGATGTGTCATATTTTCATCATACTCGTGGAAGAGTGTAATGTTGTAGTTATCAGCAGGACTGAAGGATACGTCATCCAAGAATTGTATGCTCTGATCAGCTTCTCCACCATGGGTTTCTATGACGTAAGTTTTATCCAGATCAAAGACTCCGGTGGGCTCTTGGACTTCGTCCTCATACAGTGTATCCAATCGACTTGTTTCGAGACGGAGACGGAGCGACGGCGATTGAGGATGAACCGGAAAGACGTGCTTTGGTCGATTACCTTTATCGCTTGGTGCAGTCGCCGAAACAACGGATGAATTTGGCTGGACTTGTGCCACTGGTTCAATTGTTCCGGAAAACACTGGGATCTCGGATACTTCGACAGGAAACTGAGGTCGAGCATCATTAGTAGAAGCTTGAGAATCTGGTTGCGTGGAAGAAGCAGGAAGAACTAATTCTCTAAGCTGCTCAACTGCTTCAAGTGTTCCTGGTTTGATACCCACAATTCCTTTAGCATCAGTCATCTTTGATCCTTGAAATTCAGAACTTGTAGAAGGCTCAAGACCTTCAGGCATTGCCAGAGCTTCAGTGGCAACCTGTGATCGCCCCTCTTTTGAACTAGAGCTAAGAGCTGCAGGCCCAGCGCCAACATTTTCAGGTTGTTTGGAAACCGTTGATGTTATCTTATTCCGTTGTGTACTACTTTTTCCTTTAGTATCCGATTTAATTTTTTTTGTTGGCGGCTGGCCCATTCCCTTAGTCTTGTTTTTCGTAGGCAATACGACCGCTGCGACAGCTTGGGGCGGCGGTGACGTAGATGCTTCCACTGGTACAAGAGCTGAACTGTCTTCCTCATCAGATGATACTTTAGTCGGACTAATTGAACGACGTGAAGGCTTCTTCCCCACAGCTTTTTTCTTGTTATTTAATTTCTGTTTCTTCGATTTTTCGTTTTTGTTGTGCTCGGAGTCAGATGAGTCTGAGTCGGAATAATCCTTTGTCTTTTTCGGTCGGGTGGGTGTTATCTTTATCTTTAACTTGGAGAGAGAGAAATGTTCCATTGGATCGCCATCAAGGGCAAGTCGACGAGCAAAAGCTCGAGTGATCACCCGTCTTTGAGCTAGAACAGGGGAATTTGGTGGGAGTTCCGCTGTAGCCTTCTGGAAACAAAAGAAATATCCACACATGAAATAAACTTTGTAAGAGATAAGTGATATAATGCATACATACTATTACATACATACCTATTTATATAGAATTGAATCCATTAACCAACAACCAAAGTACAATAGAAACAATGGCGCAAACAATTCATAGAGAGCGAGCAACATTATGTACTTACGAGCGTGTCACCCGATCTAACGATTCGGTGAGAACGGATGAGGTCACAGGTCAAAGTTGTACCCGCTGACCCCA
>JAQFXY010000876.1:0-15441 GCA_034693865.1 Ceratophysella sigillata | reverse complement strand
TAACTAAATATATTGAGTTAAAGTTAAAAATTCCCCCTTATACTCTATACATATATTTTGATACGCGGCCAGCAATCATAATTAGATATCCGGTAAACCAAAACCTGAACCTTCTGGCCGTGCATAAACCTTAATCAAAGACACGACAGACCATGAGTAAATAAGTAACATATTTACGATTTACAAGTAAGTACTCGTTTTGAGAAAGGAATTTAAGTTGACAGCTTTTGAATGTAATTCGCTAGAGAATCAAACCTGAAATATTGAACGTTGTGTTACAAGCCAAATGCCAAGTCAATAGTTCTGATTATATTGACATTCTTGAAGTATTTCGGTTTTAAGAAACAGTACGCTTGAAGTTGACCATGTGGTTGTGATGGTTATCTACTCGATTATGTACACGAGGCTACAAGTTTGGGGTTGTTCTACATGTCAAGCGAATACGACATTGACTATTGACTGCGTCCGGATAAACTGTTGTCATTAAGATTTGTGATCAACAATTTGACGTGTGATGATGAGATCTTGTCAGATTGATTGAGGAAAGTGTGTGATAATTACATAGTAAACGTGCGTTTACAACTAATAAGTGAAAGTTCACTGTTGAATTCTGTTTACATTAATTAATTTATTCATTAATCCTTATTAAATTCTGTTCACTGTTACAGATAACGCTGCGGGATGAATTGCTGTTGAAGAGTTCTTCAACGTCCACCTACTCGAGCAATAATACTGGAAATGGCGAGGAAGCCACTTCCATTGGAGGGGATGCTGACAAGTGCTATTTCTCTATTGAGGTAAGTGTGTAAAATCCATTATTTGAAACGTGAAAGTCGGACAAGCAAAGTCGTTAGTAGTTGACTAACCTTAGTCTCAGGTGCTGGCTGGTGGACTGGGAGTCCATTTGGCATACAGAGAACAAGAGACATAGGGGCTGGGAGAGTGCGATTCCGAATAGTATGGCAGCAGCGAGGTGTGTTCAGACCTTCAAAACTTGTTTTTATAATTTCATAAATATTCAATATCGTTGTAGGCAGTTTATGGGTGAGACTATGGACTGTTTACACTTTATTACTTGTTGCGGAAGGGATCAGTGGTAATTAATTCAATCAGACTCGTTTTGAGGACCAGGCATAACTATCTATTCACCATGTGTTTGCTATAGTTTGTAGTTTCCTCTAACTTAATTGGAAATACTTTCATTTAAGTGGCAAGTAAAGTACTACACTGCGACAACAAGAACAACAGACTTTGTTCTTCTTGAATCTTGCATTCTCTCCACTTTCACGTGCGTTTAGTTGGCAGTAGTAGTGGTACGCATTTTGTTCTACAGAAAGCTACGCAATTGAATACTCTGGTTTTCATCACTGTTCTCTCTCAAGACGGTTTTGGATGTGCTGGGTTATTGGCAGCGGTCAGTTCGGAGTACCTTTTTAATTTGTTACGTGTTCTGTGTCGTTCGCAATTGAAATTGAAGAAAATATTACAATCAAATATGTGAACTGTAAGGATGCAGTTACGGTACTCAGCTTCAGTTTAATAAAATCCGTATTAATACGTGTTAAAATTTGAGGAACTACCCTGCTTATATCTTAGTTTATATCTTAGTTTCATTCTTACACCTTGAAATTCAAAGTTGAAATCGAAAAGTTAAAGTATAACATAACCATTCCGTTGTATTATTGTGAAAAGTCAAAGAACGTCGACTTTAAATCCGGAACTGCTACCCAAAGAATGCAAATTAGCAAAGTTTAATATCATCGGCCGCCGGCTATTCACACAAGGCGTTGCGGTTGCCCTTTTTCACATCCAACTCTGCGATATTTGATGATTTAATGTAAACATAATTTGAACATTGAATTATGCTCATGAGCCTATTACGCGGGTACTTAACTATTTCTGGCAATCGCTGCCACAATAACGCTGCTGAAATCGTTCTAGGTAACTGATACATATTTCATTCAATATCCGACACATTTCGATTTGGAAATATACGATAAAAGACTCACAATAGTGAACAGATAATAATGGAGGGTCAGAGGTGTATTGTATTAGTTAGGAGTGTACAGGATGTTAATTTGGATTTTCCTTAAATCGAAGCTTGTCGGTGCTGAAGCTGAAATGACATTACCACTCGTTAAGCGCTATTTGTGTTAACATTATAAATTATAATGTAGGTATATTTACATATGCATACCCAAAGCGTATACCCTACGAACACGAATGCTAAATATTATTCTGTGTCACCGATATACAGTAAAGCATGAGTTAAGCTTATTGCCCAAGTGCTGCTTGTGTGAACCAGGGTCTGCTAATCTGTCTCCTCCCGTGTCAATGTAAACAGTTGATAAGGCAGACATGGAGTGAAACGTGCATTGACAGATAAAGAAGTGAGAAGCGGAGAATTCTTTGGTTATTGAAGTTGAAGGATTTTGCGCCTCCTGATTATGTGCTAGGGATTATTATGAAGGATAAGTCAATTTAGTTGATGTGTTCTTCAAGTAGTAGCATATTTATAGCAGACTCCACGAAGAATCCTTCGGCTTTGAAGATTAAATATTTTGGCATACAGCATACGGACAGAGTATTATAACTAATGCTGATCTGGATTTGTAGGTGGTGAGCGGAGGACAATGCTGGATTATACGGCGTACCCTTGCGAATCTGATCAAACTAGATGAACAAATCCATCGTTGTGTATGGGATCGGAGCTTCTCACAGCTCCTCAAAGTCAGCATTGCCTCGGCGGAACTGTATAGTCAGGTGAGTGTTTCAATTTTTTTTCTTGTATCTTTTCTTCTCTTTTTCCTTTCCCAGCCCATTAACATCGTATTCGTATATCCCATCGGACATTAAACTGTCGGACAGTAAACCAAACTTCCGTATTTTCGCCAAGTCGAGCAGCGCTTCTTATTCTTACTTCTGTAAACAGTGCAGTGAAAATAAAGTAAAGCCCGAAATATATTTTGCACGAATGACTCAGAATTTGTGACTATTCTCTGATATGTGTAAGTGGTTTTATTTTTTGTGGTTTTTCTTCTGAATCGTGGACATTGTATTTCGAATCGTCACTTTGTTTTCTTTCTATACAAAGCATAGAAGTGAGTCAGGGTTCGTTTCGCTCATCTTTACTGTATTATATAATTTTGGATTAACAAAAGAAATGTTCCTATATAAAAACGGTATAATGTTACACTGGTCCTGGGAGAATATGAGTAATCTCAGCCGGCACAGGAGCACAAGCTTAAGCTCGTGCTGAAATTGAGTGTTGGAATTGGCCTTAGTCTTAGTCATTATGAGTATGAGTGTCTCTTATATACTTTGAATCAGTCCAACGGAACGAACCAGTGGGATTGATTAATTGCAACACAAAAACAGTTTTCTTCATTTTTAGGAAAATTGCAAATGAAGCATTCAGGTTTCTGGTTAGGTCGCTTCAGTGTGAATTCCAAGACATTCCCTTTCTACAACGAATATCTTGACAGGTGGGCAACCAAACACAAGTGTATTGTCTTGAGAAAAGCGAAACCTCGCGCATGAGTTCCTTCACAATTCTTTAAAATTACAGTGTCATCTGGCTCTCCACATGAGATTATCCTAACTTGACAATAGTAGTGCCATGGGATTTTGACTTTACTCAAATTCTTGAGAATTTCAACCAGAAATGACTGTAACAACCCACACGAGAACTTTAGACGCATCACTTGAGAATAACCATGAGTTATTGTTAGTCGAGTAGACAGTTATCAATATTTATAGTAACGAATTTGCTTTGGTTTACTAGGCTGAGTTGAAGAGACTTATTGATCGTTATGTGGAACGTTTGTCTCAATTGCCAACAAGTCAAATAACATGCGGAACGGTGCTGAGTTGGTTTGAGGTGAGTTTCAAGATTCATAATTCTTATGAAATGTAAAACCACTTGAAAACTATGTATTAGCCTGATTGCGTAACTTAATGCAATGAGTAACAAACAACATTATTGATCATGTATTTCAGATCGACAATCGCGGCCGCCATATAATCTCTTCTGATGATTCTGCTCTAAACACACCTGCTGTTGGTGCTGGTTTAGCGATTCGTACTTACGTAGCGCAGGCTCCGGACGAGCTCTCATTTAAGGTAAAGTCCTAAATATTGATTGGTTTAACTACTTAAAAAATGGTTGCAATATTTGTATTTTGTCTCATGTAAAGATCGGCGAGCTGATATCTGTCATCGACATGCCTCCACCGGAAGAAAGTCTTTGGCTCCGTGGAAAACTGACACGAGAATCTCACGATACTGGATTAAATTTTGAAGTTGGATTTTTCCCTCGAGATTGTGTTGAAGTAAATAGAAATAAATTTCAACTTGCAATTACTTGTTTGAATGCTATAAGTTACGAATTATTCCCAATTTAGATTATCGGGGAGAAGGGAAAGTTTCACGGAGGTGTTAAGCCCGTGGTTACAACAAGGAAGCTAGCAAGGGTATCGGTTACATCAACCGCATCTTCTCCAATTCCGGATAAGCCAGTACTTCGTAAACACGGGAAGATCATATCATTCTTTCGGTAAATGTTTTTCCTAATTCGTATTTCAAGTCATGTTCTATAGAATAGCGACACACTACAATATAATTATTGTCATCCTTAGGTCTATGATGTCAAGGCCGGAGAAGCATGTCCTGCAACAAAAAGGCATTCTTCGAGAACGAGTTTTTAACTGCGACTTAGCGGAACATCTGCTCAACACTGGAACTGACAGTAAGTAAAGAATTTAAATGATGTTTTGCACTGAAAAAGGTCGATCAAACATCAGTTTACAATTTTTTGTTTGTCTTTGCAGTTCCAGTGATACTTCGGACATGTGCTGAATTCATCGAATTGTATGGAATCGCTGATGGCATCTACCGTGTTTCTGGCTCTCTTCGAAATACGCAGCAATTACGGTAAGGAACAGTTTAACATATATTATAATTATCAATTCGTTCATTTAATGAAGTGAAGCCGCAATTTTCCATTTTCTATTTCCTAAACATTTCCTGCAGTCGGCTGTTTGATGCTGAGGAGATTCCGAATCTGAAAGAGGACGACCTTATACGACAAGATGTTCATGCGGTCTCATCGCTTTTGAAACAATATTTTCGAGAGCTTCCCAATCCACTCTGTACATATCAATTGTACGAAAAATTTGTTCAGGGCATTAGCCCTACCTCGAATATTGAAAAATTCGATTGCATCAAGGAAGTCATAAAAGAACTACCTCCTCCTCATTATAGGTTTGTATAGTGTTTAGTGACCATATTCTAGTCTGAGAATAGAATTCGTGGAGAGTATTTAGAATACAAATATTTTAATTTTTAATATTACATTCAAATTTTTAGGACGCTGCAATACTTGATGCTTCACTTGAATACTATGACAAGTCACTGGCGGTGTACAGGAATGAATGCGCAAAATATGGCCATTGTATGGGCTCCCAATCTTATACGTTGTCGGGACTTGGAGGGTGGGAATGTGGCCGAGTTTAAGGTATTTGAATACGCTGTTTTCAATATCTACATTTCCAAGTCATTTGCTTCACACTGGCTGTATTTTTCTCCAGGGTGTGTCGAACCACGTCATAGTGACTGAGTTTGTCATTCGTTATGCCAAGCACTTCTTTGGAGACGATACAACACCCATCCCTGAAACAACGGAAGATTCCCAGTCTTCGTCCGGAAGGCCAGAGTCGCTCTCTTTGACATCTGCCTCTCCAATGAAGTTGATGTCCTTGGAGGCAGCTCAAGAGAAACTTAGAGATGGTCGAAACTACATCGAAGTCGGTGGAGGACCTTCATCAATTCCACCCGTTTATCATACTGTTATAGATACCAAACGGCGATCTAGTCTTAAATCCAAAGGAGCCACAGGAGCACACGCAGGTTGGAGAAACTTTTTTAGCCGTAAAGGCAGTTTCTCAAAATCACCCCGAAAGACAACTGCTGCGGATATAAGCTTGGTGGTAAGTCCATCTTCTCTTGAACAAAGTCTTAGCGCAGTGCAATGTGTTTTATCTTTGAACCACATTTTCTATTACGAGCAGATGAACCCGACTGCAAATGCAAGTTCGAGTGGAATGTCCAGCCTAGCAAACAAGCTACGCCCGGTGAAAAGTGTTGAGTCATTGGTATCCACTCCTTCGTTCAAGAGCCATATTGCATCAGGATCTGGAGGAGCAGGTTTCCTTGAAAATACGTTGGAAGTGGACGAGTCAGTAGTTGATGTTGAAGAGCCTATCAGATCGACCTCAAGCCCTGCAACGCCCGTTTCCGATGCACATATGTCCTTCCACAGTTCCGCTCAACCGGACGCATCAAGTGCAGCTATGTATTTGGATAATACCAAAACTCACAACAGGTAAGCATGATTTCCTACATTATACTCAGTGCAATATTTATAATTTAATTTGGATACAGCAATTATCAATGTTAAATTATTTCAGGTCCATTTCTCACGACTCCTACTTTGAGGCGAGTATCAAGAAGAAATTGGTGATTACCAGTGAACCATTGGAAGAGGAAAGTTCAGTGTCAGGATCCAGAGTGTCTCTTGATTTAAGCAGCGGATATGAGGCAAGTCCTCATAAGGAAATATCATCAGGAGCATATGGAGATTGCGAATCCAACTCTTCTCGAGCTACGAGAAATCGCTCCAGTTTCGGCAGCCCAATAACTCCTCCAACAAGTATGACCTCCTTGCGACCGTCTCATTTGCCGATGAGTGAGAGCATTGTTTCTTCCTCGAGTGATGATTTGAGTCAGTCTCGACAACACGAGCATGATATGGATGAAGCAACGCAGCAAAAGTCACCTCTTTTGAAACCAAAAGCAAAGCCACGGTTGAGTAAACTTCGTGACTGTCAAGTTCAAACATCTTTGACTGCAATGAATGATGTTGGCGTGTCCACGATGGACGAAGAAAGGTCGTCAATGATGTCAACCATGAATGAGTTACGAGAGGCGTCCGTTGGAATATCCGTTCCGGATACTGACACTGCAGCTCAGCATCGCGATGCAGAAAACATAAACATGGAGCTCTTCCAATATCCAACGTTTGCTGAAATTGCGAGGAATGTCAAGACCAATACCATGAGTCGACGATATGAGCTGGATCGAAATTCAAGCATAGACGATAGTTCTACTGACACCACGCCGGGTGGTGATCCATACTCAGTGACAAATATCGTGTACTCACCTTTAGTCAATGATATTTCCTCACAAGCATCTTCTCCTGATAGTCACGAAGATTATCCAGCTTCATTTGGAATGACGATTCCTGTTCCTGCATCAAACATCTTCATTTGCCCATTGTATGAAGATGCTTCCCAAGAAGTATGGCAACCAAACACATCTGAGGTGGAGGCTCCTATGTATGAAAACCTCAAACCAGCGATTCACCGGTACGAGAATGTGAACATGGTTTCAGTTCCTCATGTAGTCGAAGAGCTCTCGATTCCCTTCAATCACTACCAGAACGAACCTTTGTATCAAAACGCTATTATGACGGAGTCAAGTCCCGGAACTCATACTGCTGTCGAGTTTGTATGTGAAGTTGAGCAACCCAAACCCGTGGAAGAAGACATACGGTACGAAAATATAACAGATTATTCGGAGGAGTCGTCCAAGGCGGTAGAAAGAGATAATTTGTATGAAACAAATGTCTACGAAGATATCGATGACGATAATGAAAGTCTGCAAGGCAAGAATAGTTACGAAGATATTGAGTCTTCATTACCAAGCCAGCAAACAGTTATCGATACAACTGTAAATACTCCGTGTGAGGCTGAACCGCTTGATAGCGACCCCGAAACAGCATACGAAAGTGTTCATTTTAGTACAACTGAAAATACTGTGAATTCTGAGGAGTCCTTTGACCATCATTACACTGAAATTATTGAAATCAAAGGAGAAACTGCTTACGAGAACTCAATCGCTCTGAGCGCAGCTAGTATGGATTCGCTGAAACCGGAAAATTGTATCTTGAGCTCTAGAAGTGCTTCCGAAGAAGACGAGTCAATCCAATCACTTTCAAAAACTGAAGATACTGTTACTTGTCTTGAGGTCGACAAGAACGAGAGTTTATTGAAATCTGGTGATTTGGATTCAGATTCAGGGAAAGGCTTTGATGAATCAAATTCATGCTCAACGGATGTGAGTCCAACTGCGGAATACGAACCTATTCGACACATCGACAGTCCGTTGATGGTGGATAATCCTCTCTATGGAATCCAGCTAGATGACACTGCCAATTTGAACGAGGAAGTGCAGCGCATGAGTCTGGAATTTAATAGAAGGAATAATGAAGAAGCAGGTTCGGAGGATAGAGCTTCCAAAAGTCCGGAGAAGCTCTTAGGCCGTTGTAACAGTGCTCCATTGACAGAGTCTGGTTGTGACTTTTCCTTATCAGTATCAAGCAGGAATGAGATTGACAACTCGGACGATAGTAATCAAAATTCAGTGCCGTACATGAGCACCAGCACTTCTTCTGTGACACACGAAACTCTTGTTGACAACGATATGAACAGCAATTCTTTAAAAAGTGTACGGGAGCAACATAAGCTCCTCTTGTGCAAACGACTGTCCGAACCATCTCTCAACTTCTCCAATCTAAAGACGGAGGATAAGAATGCCACATCAACTGCATGGAAATATCCGGATGCCAAAAGGATATCGCATAGAAAACAAAGTGTAAAAGAGCTGCTTACGAGATTCGAGAGCCAAGAGTCCGTCTCATTGTCTCCTGCTCAATCACCGACTCGGTCATCGCCCGGTATTCATGGGAGCTGCAGCAGTAGTAGTCCTACGTCATCATCAGCTGGTCCAGGGCTTCCAAGACCGACTTCTAAGTTTAGCAATAATAACAACTACGATTCTAGCACGTGTTTGAGAGATCGGAACAGTCCAAGGTTCCCTCATCATCGCTTCTCCATGGGAGATATATTAATGTCACAGTCCTTGACCTCTAGCGAGGAGAGCAGCAGCTTGAAATCACAAAACGGAGCTATGACGCGTTCAGATACGTTTCCAGAGTTGAGGAACGAAGCAACTAAGGAGAACGTATCCCATTGTCGCCTCGACTATTCCGATACCACGCGATTTATTGGTAAGTCCATATTTTTTAAATGGCAAGCGATTATGTTCATGGCTTACAACTAGCTCATTTTGGACTAATTATATGTGTTGCAGTTCCAGAAAAAGTTTTGCAAGTTTTTGAAGTTGCAAATACGACGGTTGACAACAATGATCCCAACACAAGAGAACGAATTGAAAAGTATAAGAACAATCGTCGACTTTTCTTACGAGAAAAGTTTTCCAGTGTTCCGAAGACTGATTCCGAGTCCCGAAGCTCCGTGACGTCAACGAAATCTTCAAGTGGAGACCGAGAGAGCTCGTCTTCCATTGACAGTGTCTTCTCCTTCACTGCTGGCCAAAATTCAGCCGAAGAAACGAAACGACTTTCCACATCCGACTCACCACGGAAACGAGCCTTATCCGAAGACGTCACTCCACTCAATAAGAATCAGTTCAAAACCTTCAAGTGCGAGGAAGAAACTAGCACGGCACGCATGCCCGTTTTGGACATGAAAACATCGACACGAACAAGTCGAACGACGGAGGTAATCAGCTCTCGCACATTTGAAACCATTGTCAATCCCCCCTTAGGATCCAGTTCTCGCCTAAATATCAAAAGTTTGCCGGGTGGACTTCGAGAGGAAGTCATTTCAATAACCACGACAATGACGACAATGGAAGTTCCAGCAAAAGTTCCATGGACGGCTCCAGTCCGTCCCTCTCCAACTGAGTCGGGGAAGAAAATTAAGGACATCGCAGCTTTTTTTGAAAAGAAGCAGTTCTGATGAGTACATTCAGAATTAAATGAAAGCTATTTATTGGCGTCATCTTGTCGTAGTGTTTCTTGATCCCGAATTCTACCGTTTTCAAGACTTAAAAGTAGTTAAGTAGCCCAACTATGCAAAATAACTGAAGGCAATCTGTTTGTACTGTAACTATAGACGTGTTGTTTGAGCCGTTTGCCCACATAACTTCTTAAACGTTTATCCTTCCACTTGACTTAGCAATAATTAGCAAGTGCGACGAGGAGCCTTAGGCTATGCATTAGCTTCCTACATTAGTTACTCGCCACTGTAATGCCACGACGAAAAGCTCTAAATATAACTAAACTGTATGTACATGTGTGCCTTGGCGAAAGATTTTGGGCCTAGACTATGTAATTCGTAAAAGTGTTCTTGTTGGTGTCACTCGAACCGTTTGACCCTTTTTACTAATTCGTATTATATTGAAGGATGTCACGTTTCAATTCTCAATTACATTGTTGTAGAACGGAAAGAATACTCATTACAGTAACCTTAACGCTAATTTTTATCACAATTTTAAACTTATCACATGTTTTGCTGAGATTACATTTTAGCCGGATTTATTTTACCATTAATCGTCAGACTTGGGCGAGTACGCCAAGTCGGGATCATTGATACTATGCGTATCAAATCCCCTCTCCGTTTCAATAATTTGTGCAATTTCTACTTTTCTAGTGCCTGCCTTTGTTGTGGTTTTTACTCAAACTAATTTTAGACTCTAAACGTATATTCAAGTGGATGCAAGTCCATTGGTCACAAACCAGTCGCTTATACTTAATTGTAGAATGCTACGTAACTCGTGAGGTTGTTAGCCCTAATACTGATGAAACCTTAGCCGCCCTTTGAGAAAGGACTTTCACCTTGTAACATGTAAAATGTCACACCTAACTTTTTTTAGTATCAAGTTCAACAGATTTCCATTCTAATCATAAGAATTTTACATGTGTCCCGTTTTGTATTTAAGAGGAATTACCTATTTAAGTGGTGTAGTCAGCTGAAGCTTGAATTTTATTTCAAACTCCTATTCACTGCGCCAAGTTAAATGGAAGGAAGATGAATTGAATGCCATCCAGAAGAAATTAACTTGATTCTTTATCTACTTTTGGCCTCTCTGAAGAGATTAGAAGTATATAGTTAATTAGGTTTAAGTTATTGAAAAATATTAATATTTAGAACTGTTTGTATATCATTTAGGCATAGTGTAATTATAAGAGTTTTTATATATTATAAGTACCTACAGCTATTACGAACCTAAGATTATTAGTTGCAAATGTCCAGTCAACGATTAAAGAATAATTATTCACCGTCATGCTCAGCTACTTGCTTGAAAGAATAAAACCTAAGTATTTGAATTTTAAACGTTCTTGTTTATTCTTTATCAAAACTAGTTTTTCAGTACAGATGGAAAAGGTATAAATCTATCAAGAATAATTTGCGTTTTAACTTTAGTACTTGTTTCATATAGTGTTTAGTTCTATCACCGGCTATTATTGTCTGAAGTGAATAGCAACCAGATGTTGGACATTGGAATATGTGCTTTTAAGTGTTGCAGCACTATTTTTAACTTCAAGAAGCATATTGTTGACCCTAGGATACTGCTGCATCACATTCGCTTGATTCATTATTCCACTCGGATACCCTGTTCCTTGTTGTGTCTTACGAAAAAGGATTTCCCATACTCATAGGTGGAAATCATTATGGCACATGCCGGTGCAACTTTTACGATTCGTGGAACATAGCCTCTGAATAAACCTCGTACGCCTTCGCTCGCATAGATTCTCTTCATTACACTCCTAGTTGTTGACATCTTCTTTCCTGTGTTTAAAACAATCTAAATTGTAGTCCTAATGTATATAAACCCTAAATCAAACGTAAATGTTTGTTAATAAGTATAAGGTACTTAAATTGCAAATGGATATTAGATTGGTTTATTAATATGAGAACTAGAATTTTCGAAATTACGCTGTGTAAGACATATAAATGATTAAGGATATATAAATATCCTAAATATCCTTAATAATCTTGGATTGGATTTGGATTGAACACTAAAGAATTTATCTTTGGACGTACCTTTGACTGAGAAATCAAGTTCTCCCAGCTCAATTTGCCGATGGGTTTTCACCACGTCAAACGGAAGAGTAAAAGTTCCAGCGACCTGTATAGTACGTAAAGAAATTAATGGAATAAACGGCACCATGGCATAAACTCTCTTAGAGCTTTCGACAGATAGAGCGAAAACCGAAATCACATAAGATCATTGATGAACACTACGATCTGACTAATAAGTTGTAGGGCAAACTTTTCTAAACTTACCGAACCAGCAATAGCTCCAGCCATAAAGCTGAAACTCAAAGTTGGGTTCACACTCTGTCCGGCAGCCGTCTTTAAACTCTCATAGGTTCCCCAGTACAATGCTACAGAAAATCAAACGTGCTGAATTTTGGAAATCTTCCTCATGTTTCGGATTTGTACGATTTAAGTTTATTTCATGATTCACACCTGAGAATGGAACGTCTCGCAAAATCGTCGGAGTCCACCCCATCCAGAATCCAGAAATTCCACGGGCTTCAATTAGACTACGACAGGCTGATCTTAATTCTGAACGACAAAAACATTAAAAAAACACAATCAGTAAAGAGGAAAACTCAAAAGGTTCGCTTAACAAATCCTAGTAACAATTCAATATACAAAGCTACTTCAATACCTTTGTATGAAATAGGTTTTGACTGCATTTTGGTCCTGACTAATTCGAGAGGATTGACCAGTGTAACCGCCCATATCCTAGCAACTGCTCCAGCCAATAGTGGAATCCACAAGGGTTGGCCTAAGTTACCAGTTTCTACAGTGTAGCGGTCATGAACGAATACTCTCAATTGCTCGTATGAGACAAAGTAAGCAATTGTAGCAGGAATGGCCATCACCAGAGTCGGCGGAAGTCCACTCCAAAGAGACAATGCTCCTTCATTTCGTATAATATGTGTGAAGGCACTCTGGAATATAGTAATTCATGGATTACTTAAAGTTATAACTTTAGAAATCGTCAAGACAGGATAGAGTTCCTCAATGATTTGAATTGAGCTCATCCTGCCCCACCACAGCCGAATAAATAGGCATAAGTAAGCGTACAATTGAACCCGTGTATTGTAAAGGTTTCTTGACCCAAGCATTTGTTTGTCCATTTACGCAGTGACAAATATGATCCATCAGCCCATTGCAGTATAGGAAGCACCGATTTGTCATGGAGGCCTTTTGCTGACTCTGAAGTCGAATTTTGATTACATCGAAAGGAGTCACTGAAAATTGGTAATAAAGTTAGTCATGTACACATAAACATGCTGCATAGTAGTAAGTAAATAGTACTTATAAATTCCTTTATTCAGGCTTCTTCTGTCTGTGTCTAAAAATAAGTATTATTTATTATTATTACCCACTTTTGTCTGTGTTGTTGTTAACTGTCCGTAATTCCTGATAAAAACGGACCGGAATACCTGAACCTATGATTATGAACTTTAGGATAAAATCTGAAGGACGTTTTCCCGTTTCACGACGAAAACGGGATCCGACCGATCGTCGCCCAATTTTGCTAAGAAAATACGCGAAGTTTGTAAGAATGGCGATTATGCATTTATATCCAATTTTAATTCAACTACCAACTACAGTATATGCATGTAAATATAATACATATACATACAATATACTTAACAAATTCTTAAAACATCTGCATTGAAATGAAGCTCAGTACTATTTACGTTGTCATCGTAAGGTATTCGAAAACTACAGGTTCTTGTTTCTATCGAAAACCGATTAAGCTACGGCTATTCATATTCAGGTTAAAACCACATACAGCATAGGTGAGCGTTCATCTTATGCATCATACATGACACATGCACATGATTCGGCGTGTGACGTGACACGTGACAGTGACAAGATAACCCATCCCATCCCAACCCACTCGAGATAGGCTTTGTTTCGTTCCCGTTGATCTAGCAAGATTAGTTACCGTTCAACAATTCATATTCTCGTTTCTGACATCTGATGTCACTCAGCCATGTCTGATAGTCTGATGTCGATGTCTGATATATGTATGCATTTACTTACCGATGAGGGAAGTGAGAACAGCTCCAGTGCAGGTTGAGATCATCTGCTGAACAGGAGTTATCCGGTACTGCCGCTCACTGTTAGGGTCTATATCGGAGATTACCATTTTAGACTTGAGCCGTCGCCTCCTCTCTGTCAGTCGTCTTATCTGCTGTCACTCTCCGCACAACCCGTTCCCTGTAATCAACTGGATACTAATTGTAAAATGATATTTATCAAATGGAAAAGTACCTGTGGTTGTACCTGCCATTACTTCTATGTAGTCTACTTGTTGTTAATTCAGCATGCAGTTGCTGTATTACAATACTTACGCAATTTTGTAGTCTACACTACCAACTACATGCAATATATAGACAAACAATCCCAAAATCCAACCTCGTTCCGTTGTAAATCTCCCGCTCCTTGGTAAGACTCGCTGACATGCTCCCTTTTGTCAAGTAAAAAGTAAAACAGTTCTCTATGCTCTCACATCTCAAATACACAACCCACGCACCATAAAGATAAGGTGTTTGGGGTTGTTCGATAAGCAGCGTCGTATGCACATCGTTATGTGCTAACCCACTAGGCTTAACTTAACCTAAGGTCTTCTTTTGCACACCGTGCATGACTATGACATGCTGTATGATACGAGGTAGAATATGTTTGATGTAGCCTCTGCGTGTTGCATATATTGCTTACTTTTTTGTTATTTTACTCAGGTTAGGTTCGGGTTAGTAAAAAGTTAATTCTTACATGTTATTGGTTAGACTAGACCAAAGCTTGTTTTTGTTTTGTGGCAAAACCCTAACTTTTACTCTTATTACTCTTTACCCCTATAACTACATGTAGAAAATCAAATTAATTTGAGATATATGAATATATGAGGATATTGAAGAGTCGACAATTTGTTGGAAGTCAGCAAGCCTCTCGAGGCGTTAATGTTGAACAGAAAGAAAGACGCTAAATGGAATTTTGTACTAAACATATAACAACCAGTGAAGGTGGCAGCAAATAACATTATAGGTCTTGGAAGGAAACATGTTTGTATGTACCACTATTCTCTGCATATTGGAATTGGAGTCCACTACTTATTCAACAATATTCGTAATTTGCAAATTAAAAGCAGTAAATGAAAAGGTCTCGTAAAAGTCTTTTGTCCCATTACGTCGGCATTACAATTATAGCCCAGTCAAAAATAAACCTCATATCTGTCAGCAAACACCACCAAAATTAGTGCAAAATAGAAAATAGTACTTTTTGTAATTACGAAAACGTCTTCAATCCAATAAGTTAATTCATATTTCCATTTACCAACGCTAGACTTCTATTCGCTTGTAATTGGAATACTCCAAAGTTTGATGGGATGTACATTATGGTATGGTACTTTACTAATACATAGCAGGTTACTCAAGCGGAGCAACTCAACGTCATCAATAGCAAATGGCAATTGCTTCAGGCAGGCAAG
>JAQFXY010000875.1:0-15460 GCA_034693865.1 Ceratophysella sigillata | reverse complement strand
CATTTTAAACACTTGGTTGGGCTACGGCCATGTCAATAAATTCAATACAAATGTGTCTAGCACAAATAGCTCATTAACCGGTATTTCCATTCGGAATATATTTTTAAAAATCGGTATTCGATCCCGGGATGGGATTGCTTTCGGTATTGGAATATCCCCAGAATTGCAAGCCCTGCCTCGTAATCGTTTGGACTACGCACTCCATTCCGTTTTCCGTTACTCGTACCTAACATTGTACTGCACATCACATAATAGCCATGTATCACAAAATCTCGACGATGATGATACTATGAACATTTGGTACTTTCCCACTCCTCGAAGTTAAGCCAGAGCAGAGCTACTTCAAAATCCGAGTCGAGCACGGAGTACCTACCATTAAGTTGAGAAGATAATAATAGCAGAATCATGTCCTGTAGTATTTTCCAACTATTATAAAAGAATCCAAGCTGGGTGGATAAGAAGTTGCACGCAGTTGTAGTGCATTGTGAAGGAGCCGAGTAGAAAAGTGAAATGGAAATGGAGAAATGGCTCGGTTCTTGCGGAGGACGAAGACCAGCCAGGCCTTTGGCTTAAGTGAAACTGACGTTTTCACTTTACTCCAACTCCATTACTCTGCATTTACATACAGAGGCTTCTTCTTTTGTCTTACTTACTCCAGCAGGGAAGAGGAAATTATTCATACAGGTGTCTAGCTTTATTGTCTATTCGACTTACGCTGTGTAACGTTCCGTATAATTTATTAAAAACCTACATTGCTTCACAGGGCAAAGTAATTCAAATTCTAAGGGTCTAATAGAATAAATTAAACATAAAACATAGCGCAGGCTTGGGTAAAAAAAATTCAACAATTTTAGCGAAAAATAGAATCTGCGATCAGTAGACTTCTGTAGCAACTCCGAAACTTACTAAATTAAAGCATTTCAGTTACAAGTTGCTGAAAGCGACACTTTCGACATCTTCAGCGTTAGAATAATTAGCTGGTATACAAAATAAATGAGGAAGTCAAGCTTTGCCAAAACTTTGAATTAGCACAACTTGCTCTTGAGAACCCTCAAGGGAGTTTCACCAAACTCTTGACTTGAGATGCATACACAAAATATAACCCGTCTAAAACTGTGTGATTATTTCTAGTGTGAAAATTCGTTGAGATGTTGAATATTTAACTTACGAGTTCTCCGTTCTCCCCGCAGAGCACACTCATGATACGAGACGATATACTAGGGAAAGTGCAAGCAGGTCGAATTCAGTCAAGTTTTTGAGATACTTATATAATTCATGGAAAAGCAAATGTCTCGTGTTTACTGTTGAAAGTCTTTCTACAAAGACTGTGCAATGAAGGACTTCACTCGCCGCCCGTTTCTGTGCTTAGAAATTTCATGGTAAATAAGCCGTTGCCACACATATTTAAGTATTTATGTGTGCCGTTGCTGTTCTGCTCATCTTTTCAGGAAGTTGCATACTTCCTGAAAAGTATCCATGTATACTTAGATTGAAATCGAGCAATACATAAAGTATTTACTTTGTGAAAATCGAGAGAATTTTGCAATTTAGGCAGAAACCGAAATTCCAATCCATTAGGTTACTTTGATGATGAACGCTAATCTTGAGTAGGTATCTCAAATTTCAACTGGAGACTTGAAAGGAGATCTCTCGTTCTTTGCTTAAGCCATAATAGAACGGAGTAACCCATAGCGATGGCGTGGATTCGGGTTCAGTGGTTGAAGATCCCTTTTCCGAGAAAGACTTAGCACCATAGATATTGCACATAACAGACGCGGGATGACATTTAGCAAAGAAACTCCGTCCGAAATTCCAAATCCTCACGTAATATCAGAATGAACTCTGACAAATCTCATTCCCTTCCATCTACAATGGAGAAAATTGCTTGGAAAAGTTATACATTATACACCCAACGCCGAGACCGAGAGTCGAGAATCACCCAAGAGCTTTGCCTTGAGTTTAAAAAGAATACACCAGCTGGTTTTCTACACCCTTCTGCTAAGTATAGAACAAAACTTAAAAACTTACTTGCCAAAATAGACGAGGAACATGCAATAACAAATGACAAGTATGCCGGCATTATTGCATGCAGCCGCACAGGTCAAGGAACGATGAAAAGATATGACTCTTGGTTATTGCATTTCGGGGTAACATACATTCCTATTCCTACAACACGTTAACTTAACATTACAGTGCAAATACAGCACACATCTGTAGATCTGGTATGGGTATGCGTACAATACGACATGTTATTAAGATCATCCCATCCGAAAATATTTGTAATTTTCAAGGATTCACTTTCGTCGAGAATCTTCAGCAATACGTACATGCTATCAACACAGTTCAATGTTCATGTACACTAAAGAGCATAATCTTACTTAATGACTTATGACAAATGACAAACTACAGTTGAGTTGAATAATCCTGTCTGTAGCCATTCCAGTATTCACGTGCTTCGATTTTCTCCGTGCAGTAAACGTTATCCCAAATTCTCAAAACTAGAGTACAACCTATTAATTTATCTTGAAACCTCGACATGTCTCATCTATTTTAATGGGAAAGTTGACAGCAATATTCCCAGAATCATTTTTGCATGCATATTTATACGAAATTGGAGTATTCATCGATAGCCCAGCCACAACTGAGAGTACAATAATGCGGCAGTATCTACATTACAGGTGTTTATTACCCATTTCAAGAATTTGTGTTTAACTTATTGAGAGAAAATTCGCCGTTTATATCCTTTCTTAACTCTAAAGCCAAGGTATACTTCAAATCCGCATCGGGAATCGGTATTACTAAGCATAAACACGTGTAAACTGTGGCTATGAATGGGCCGGAGATATGAAAAATGTATGTACAATCCTAGGTAACTTCGATTCAAGATTCAATGAACAAAAACAGCATGGGGGAGGATTGGTTCCATTCGTATTAATTCTAAGCCAAGTATATATTTGACATAGATGGTTTATGCTCATTCAACTCAACGTTTTATGAATATACCATAGTTGAATGAACAATAGGGGCGGAAGCATGTATGCCTAATACCTCTGCTTGCATTCCCAATGACTCGAATGAGCTTTATGAATGAGGATGTCAAAAGAAAAATGTAATGGAGTATAGGAAATCTCTAGTTTATTGCAATTACATGAAGGGAATTGGAAACTCCGGCCACTTGTTGATTCAGAGAAGTTTATGTACTTTCGGGGTCGTGCAGTTTTTTATTCCTTATATTCAACATTCCAATTCCAACCGAAGAAAAGTTTTTTAATACGTCTCAGGTGAGTTTCGATCCAACTTTGGAATAATAGCTGGGATTGATACTGTCACGCAAGTCAAGATATCCACAAGAGTCAAACAGTAAATCCAAACATAATTTTTCTGGTCTACCGGATCTTGGATTGCATGACTGAAGTCAAGTTTATGAGCCAAGGGTGAGAGCCAAACAAACGCAGACTATTCATTAAAATCATTCTCATGCTTTGTTCAGCTTTAAATACCTATAAAGCATAATTTAAGTGCTACGTTTTTGTGTTGTACAAACCCAAGTCCTCTAATGCTTGTGAGTGTTATTTTATGGTTGCTGTGACCCATTGGCCCATTAGATAGCACATTCCGATTTGGGATTTGGATATTGTAATGTGTAATTATAAACTCAACTCAAGAAAATGCAAAATCGACTAGTGCTACTAGTGTCAGGTCCATAATCCATCCATACACAGGACACAGATATACATAGGTGATCTTAAACTTTTTTATCACCATTCTGTCCTCATTTGACACTCACTCGTTTGCAGATAAGATGTAACCCTAGCGTTCCTTAAACTCGATGCAATAATTCGTGATAGTAAATGTATTAATTAAGGTGAACAAGGTGTAAAAATTAAGTAACAGACTATGGAGCTAGGAGCTATAAATATGTTGTTGAGTTCGGCATCAAATGCTTCAAAGTTTAGCTATGCCACACTTGTTTCAATTATTAATTCTGGTGGTATATTCCTAGGAATAAGAGATTGGCACTTTTATGTTAATTGTTATGTTAGTTCGTTTTATTTTAATTTCGCATGGAGATATTTTGTTCAATACATCTTCCCGATCATTCCAAATATAATATGAATTCTGGAGAATCTAGCCGATTTAGCTTGCGTGTATTACCCGTCACAGGGTTAATAAAATATTCAGAGTCTTTCACGATTTGACGGAAATACGTGTTTCGATCATCGGTCAAAGAATGTGCAATGATATTGATTGAAGGGAATAACAAAAACAACTGTACAAATTGTAAGATATTCTATGTCAATGCAATATGATATTGTAAGCTGTCGTGCTAGACTTAGCAAGTCAAAATGAACAGGTATGTAACTGTGGTGAAACTGTACTAAGATTAAAATTCTTGAAGCATTATGTAAGACAAAATAAAGCGATTTATTAAAGTGACTTACAGCCGCTCCCAGCCTGAGGTAGTCAAGCCGGAAATCGGTTTGTGTTGCACCGATTCCAAAGGTCAGCTGAGCAGGAATCATAAAAGTGACAACTGGCTTCATATCAGTTTCTGTTGAACTTTCAACTAGTGCCGTCGCCATTTTGATTTCTCGTCCTACAAATAAATCAAAAAGTAGTAAGTAATACTATTAATTATCACATCATATCATCAATCAGAACCGTCTTGTTCCATCGATATTTACAAATGCACATACGGAGTCCAAAGTTTGGATAACCGATAAGCTAGACAAAAGTATTTTCAGTCAGCTGCAATAACGTATAGCATATTAACAAAAATTGCGCTTGTCAATACGCATAAATTGTAAGCACACAAACGGCAGCTGATTGAAATAAAAGCTGCACTTTCGACTTTCCGGTTTGATTGACCGAAAGTTGATAGTCAGATTTTTCATTGAGCAGTTTCAATTTACCTTCACGTTAAACTGAAATAGTCAATAATTACTCAAATACCATGTTTATACTCGTTTAAGTGTCATGAAATACAAAGATAATTTCCAGCTTGTGCTTTTACAGCTTACGCACTACCCAGACCAGAAGTACCGTACAGCTGACAGCATAATCTTTATAAAAATACGAATGATTGGCTTTAGAACTTACTCAGCTGATTTTAAAATTGCAGTATGGTATCCAGTCTCTTAGTCAGAAGTCAGCTACCAGTCTAGCAGACAACAAGTCACAATTGCAAATAATCTCTGCGTTGAAGAGTTTTCGTCAATTGTCAATACAACGCTTGACCTTGCCTCGATTGATCTTGCACCTTGCACACTGTGACAACCTTCGTGTTTGACACGGACGGATAACTTACAATTGATTTAATTGAAACAGGATGCACAGGCAACAGGTGACAGGCTGACAGGTGACAGTAGTGGTGACAGGAATCAGGAACTGGATCCTGGCTGAATGCTGAAGAAAGTGGAATGGAAGCTGGAAATAGGCCAAAAAGATCGCACGCGGTTTTCCCAGACACCAGGAAGCTACTCAAATAATGGCGCCAATAGAGTCAGGCGCCAAGCTGACTGTACATTTTATGCAATGCAAAATTATACACGCAAAAACCATGGTTCTTAGGTGCTGTTCAACTTATCACATTCCCAACCCTATCCTCTGCACAGTCCATATGCTATAAAATGTGTTGAGTTTAACCTACTAAACCCCGGTACATTGCAGTTGCAGTTTGCAGTCATGTATGCCAAATGCCAACAACGCATTGCGAAACGAGGTAGAAGATAGATTTTGCAGGTTGGATTTTGCACTGCAGCTTTTTGGCTTGTGTCTTGTGTGTGATCTCAAGCCTGAATCTCACTTTAGCAGTAGCATTGCACTATAGTGGCGTCAAGTGTGATATTTGGCGGTTGAAGATCAGCCATTGTACGAGCAGCGGCTTTCCACGTCCAAGCCGTCATTTTTCATTTGTCACTTGTCAGTCATCGCATCCCTCACTCTCACTGACCCAATGCTGGCTAACTAAAGTTCCTTATCCTGCAAGGTGCTGCTGCGGTGCAAGGCACGGAGAGGACACGTGATGGATCCCACGGAAGCTGAGGTGAAGTTATGTACCATTTGCTCGGCTGCTTCGTCTCAAGCATGTGGAAATTGTAAAAAGGTACGAATCTATGTACTTACATTTTATTTTATGAAATGCTTGCGTCTTATATGTTCTAGGCCCAGGCTAGCATAGCATGTAAAATTTCTAGAAGTACCCGTCACTGTCACTATAATGAAGTTTTCGTAATTGAATCTTTATGCTTTCCCTTGCAGGTAAATTACTGCTGCAGGGAGCATCAGAAATCGGATTGGAAGAACCACAAGGCCTATTGTTTCCCAGCTACAATTGCAACCCGAAAGACTGAATTTAACGAAGATGAGTTTGAGTATGAGGAGAAAATTGAGAGAGTTCTCGTGGCCACACGGCACATTCCGGCTGGAGAGATTATTTTCAGAGAGAAGCCCTTGGCCTCAGGTAACAAAATAATTACACGTTTTTGTTTGAAAATTTTTGTTTAAATTACCTGTTTAAATCTTGCAACATTTTCGCTGAAGAATCGATTAAAAATTACATGTTATAGAAATGTCGAATTGTTGTAATTTCGCTGGAAAAGAGTGTGTTGCTTTAATTATTCTAGTCGTCCTGCTGCAATATGTGAGCAATTACAATTGTCATGAAAAAATTTCAGGGCCTCGAGTACATGACAGTTACCTCACGGGATTTGATACTACCAAGTTTCCTGTCTGCTTAGGGTGCTACAGGATTGTCCGAGGGGATTACCGGTGTTCGTGTTGTGCTTGGCCAGTCTGCAATGAAGCCTGTGAAAAGGTAGTTACATACTAATACAGTGGCTAGTCTATTTCAAATGTTACTGGTACAATAACTTGTTACTTATCGTCCTAAACTTTACAGGCGAAGCAACATTCCGAGTTCGAGTGCAAAGTATTCAGTCGCCTTTCTATTGAACCCTTTGGACCTGACCAAGTTGAAGACTACGTGTCAATTTGTATCATCCGTTGTCTTCTACTAAAAGAGCTTAATCCAAAGAAATGGGAAGAACTCATGGAATTAGATCCTCATGATGTAGATTTGGAATTTTCCTTCCTCCAAGTTACACGGCATCATGCCGTCTTTATCAACGACGTTTGTCAACTCAAATGTGATTTGAAAACCATTAGCCTAGTATCCACAATACTTCGCCGGGAGCGTCGAGTACCTGAAGACAATGATGACCTTGAAGGAGCACGTATGGGATCATACGTCTACTACTTGGGATGTAGATTAACTCACTCCTGCGTTCCAAACTCCATGTGGTTCATCCGAACCACGTCCGAATTCATGGTTCGAGCTTCAACGGACATTAAACCTGGAGAAGTAATCTCGGCAGCAAGTGTTGAGCTGGGGGACGGGACATTGCGTAGACGGACCAACTTGCTGTACAGTAAAATCTACTGTACTTGCGAGAGGTGCAAGGATCCTACTGAACTCAACACGTTCATGTCCGCAGTCCGATGTCAAGTTTGTCGAGACGGTTGGCTCCTGTCCATTGATCCAATGACTCTTACGTCGGACTGGAGATGTAATAACAACGACTGTGCTAAGATTGAGGAACCAAGAAAGATTTGTGAAATAGTGGAGGGTATGGAAACTCAGCTGAAGAGTGCCTTGACCAATGGAACCCGTGATCTTCGACACATTCGCGCTATGGAGTCTGCTATTAAGAAATGGGAAGGAACAAGGGTTCATACTAATCATTACATTCTCACTCGCTTCAAAATGCGTATCATTGGAATGATTATTGCAATTTCGATCGATCTGAAAGAAGTTGATCGGGATGAGATGGAATCAAAATTGGTTGTTTGGACACGGGAGTGTCTCAATCTTGCTGATGTTTACTGGCCTGGATATACTCGCTATAGAGGTAACTTTGGTTGGAGTATAGAGATCATTATGCTTGAAACTCACTAAATAGAAAAGATCGCATACTTGTCGTCGTTAGATAGTTACTAATTCATGTATCATTATAATTACAGGTCAACTAATTTACTTCCTTCAACGTGGGCTTTTCTGTCTTATTTACACCGAAATCGAAAGACTTGCCAAAAGCCGAAGACCTACCAATTACACACAGGGTCGACTTAAGGCTTTACGCTTAGCGTTTCTTGAAGTATTAAAACTTCGTAAAGAAGGTATCAACATTCTGGATATTGAAGTACAGGGTGGAACAGAGAATACGTTTGCACAGGAAATGAAACATGAAGGCTACGACTTTGAAACTGTTCGACGAGTCTTGAGTGTTCCTGTGGATCAACTGGAACCAGAACCGAACCAATAAGAATCACATCTTCATTCTTAATTGGTTGGATCTTTTTTGAAGTGTGCTTGAACTGTTTCTCTAAATTCAGAAAATATTTTTTTCTCCATTACTTATTCATCTAATGCAGCTATAGCTGTAAAACGTAGCAGACAGTAGAATATATTGTCCTTGTTTGTGAATCTAATAGCCTCGAAACCGAAAGTTTCAAGTCTTAGGCGTCATGCATCATACAACCCATAAAACGGGCCTTGAGATCTCGGACTTGGGTTTCGACGTAGTATAGTTCTCATAACAGTAACATACTATTCATTTCCTTTATATAAATAAATTCAATAAATAAATTACTCACTGTTCTGTATATTTGTAATACTAACCCGTGATGTCATTATTTAATAAAGTCAGTACTTCAGTATGTAAAATTCCAAAGGAAAGTAATTAGTAAATAGAAAATATTTTTAATTTAATTCATCTGTTGAACTGTCTTGGTTTATCTCTCCATCTCGGCGATGGAGTTGCATTGTTATTTGCCGACGAAGCAGGTGCTCTTGTGCCTCCAGAAGCAGGTGCTTCCCTGTAACCATGTCCCCTTCCGTAGGACTGTCTCCCGCTACCACTTCCACGTGCCTGACCTTGGGCTGGCCCGCGTTCATAATTCCGGCTGTGTCCTTGTCTATCGCCAAAATTGCCGCTACTTCCTGGAGAACCTCGGGATTCATTATTTCCTTGCCATCTGTCATGCCCTGACCCGAAACCACGATTGCCTCTACCTCTGAAATAGTTTAGCAATAATATATTAGGGTCAGTCATAGTTACAAGTATATTAACGTCATGGTCATGAATCATGACATGGATCAACTCTTAAGTGAGCATAGAATATACCTAGAACGTGGTGGTGTGGACTCATTTCGTTGTTGGCTAAAAAATCCTCCTGAGCCAGGTGATCGGAAACCCCGTCCTCTTTCTGAAGTTGAGCTATTAAACGTACGACCGGCCACTGGTGAGCCGCGTGATCCTCTTCCTCGAAAGGAATCATTAGACCTCCCGCCCTTATTATAGCCTGCAGAACTTCCTGATCCTTGACCAGATGATTCGAGCGCCTCAAAGTCATCCACATGAAGTGATGGAGGTCGGGAAGTATTCGGAGGACGGGATCGAAATGGATCGAAATGGGGACTGCCCCTTCCAGCATTCCCTGACATTCCTCGGTTGAAGCCGCCCCTGATAATTCGGTAACTTCGTAAGT
This sequence comes from Ceratophysella sigillata, assembly GCA_034693865.1. NCBI lineage: Eukaryota > Metazoa > Arthropoda > Collembola > Poduromorpha > Hypogastruridae > Ceratophysella > Ceratophysella sigillata. The sequence goes on along the minus strand of JAQFXY010000875.1, from coordinate 5,911 downwards.
TTCGCTACACAAGCTTAATTTGAAGGAAAAGTATTACAAAATCAACCAACCTTCCTGCTCCGCCGCGATTAGGAGAATTATAGACCGGTTTTCTTGGTGAATGGCCATACAAATTAGAACTACTCGGTCCACCTCGTAAATTAGAAAGCAAATCAAACTGTCGAGGTCTGGAATGAAGGTCCCGGTTGTTTGTGCCCGTGTCTCCAATTGTACTCGGCCCTTGAGCTTCATCAAAATTCGACGCAATTTCGAGTTCTTTGAGAATGTCGGCATTATTGAGGTATACCTTCGACAACTCCGTCATGTCACACATAATCTGGAAAGTACATGGTAAGTGTTTATAAATACTTCCTTGTTTATGAAAAATCCTGTTAACCTACCAAGTCTTCAGAACAACGCTCAACTTCAGCATCGTAATCTGTAGATATAACCAAGGATGTGCAATTGGTGTCCCGGGTGAAGCAGCCATTGCTTATAACGAGAGTGCGCTGGGAGTAGAGATCAGTTAGGCTATCAGGATTCATGAGTGACACTTCCAACAAAACAGGAGCTTCCAGGTCTTCGTTTTTGTTCAAGTAATCAGTAACTACGTTAACTTTATCCAGTGCCTCACTCATGTAGGTCTTCAAGTACTGCTGCTCCTCTCCGCCTTTGAAAACAAGAAAATTAAATGTAAGTTACGAATTCTAAGTCAAAATCTTGGAAATCTTTAGAGTATTGTATCATATACCCTGAGAGTCGTTTTCATTGCTGATAACCTTTCTCAAATAACGCTGAAGCTGGGTCAAAGGATGAGCTTGAAGTTCTGCAGATAATGTATCTTCGGATTTTGTACTTCCTTCAGTCGTATTAAGGTTGGTTGTCACAGCTGACCAAAATAAGTATTTACGCAACTCCGCTACGGACAGAATTGTATTTCTCAGTTCAATACAATCCTGTCTACTTAGCTGTAATTTTTAAAAAATGTAGGGCAGGTAACACATACTTCGTATATTGAAAAAAGGGCAAAACAAATAGACTCACCTGTGGGCTTATGAGAATAATTAAGAATCTCAAAACTCCATCAACTACTTCCAAAGATTCCATTACGCCAACAATATCCAGTTTTTCCAATTCCTGGGGTTTCAGTTTTAGTAGAAAGTTGTAAACTGCAGTTGGGTTTCTGCCAAGAGCTCTGAATACAAATAATTCGATGTATAGAGTTTGTTTGTTGATATAAAAATAATATGGTTCCGGGAAATAAGGAATACTTACGCTCGTAAATGAAAGAATCCATACTCTGTGTCACAGAAAGTATTCAACGCAAAAAATATTTTTCGTATTACGGTCACATTTCCGAGAATATTTTCCTGTAAGTTCAGGAATGCGAGTAGGCTGGCACACATTAAATTGATATTGTCCTTCTGGGGAAGGGCATTTGCTTTTAAATAGTCCGTTTCGACACCATCTTGAAGACTGTTGTCTGGTAACATGAGCATATTCAGTTTTATGTTGCACAAGGAGTGAAAAATTGTGAGTACGTGTCCTTGGCCCTATACAATATTTTTTTTTAAACAAGTCAAGTAAATTATTCTAAATATTTACGGCATGTGCGTGAGATTTTACTGCAAGTAATATACCAAGACGTGTGACGAAGATGGCTTCTGATCCGAACAATGTGTAAGTATACAGCTGAGCATTGACATGAAATCAACAAACTTCTCATCCGCCTTTGTAGAAGCCCGAAAAGCATGCATGACTCCGGCTTTTATCACTCCATGCCTTCTCACTAAAGATGCCAGGAATCCCAATAATCTCGAAGTTCTTGCTGAACATTGAACATTACGCCTGTCATTCGCAACTTCTACCCAAGCTGTTACAGACGAAGAGGGGTCTGGGTTCTCCTTTGTTCGCTCTTCTAAATCAGCTTCTATTGACGTGACAATGGGGTCCATGATTGCTCGACATACGACAAGACAGGTTGAAGGTGATAAATCAGCCAATTGAAGGCATACGCGTCTAAGTAAGACTACAAGTTCACGATGCGTTGTTTCACACAGAATACCAATCATCTGCAAAAAGATCAAGCAAGTTGTATAACCTAATTATTAGCCCTACAATGACGAGTTTTGCATTTCGCATCCGCCGTTTACCTCTTGAATCTGGGATGAAACACCGTGCAAAAATGCACTCCACATGCGTCTGAGACTTATTAGCTTCTTCTCATCTTCTTCGTCAATCGAGTGATTACAATACATTGGTAGCGGCATCGGGAGCAGTTCAGACAAGACACAAAGTCCAGGAATGAAATTGCACGGGACCGAAAGAGTAAATCTACAAAAATGGAGAAAATAGAATACTGACAGTGTTCACCCGAAATAGCATCCAAATATGCCTACGTACTTGATAACTTCGGATATCATACAAGTCCAAATACTCTTAGTCAACTCCTGCTCGGATACTTCACCAAGTTTCATAACTGGAGTTGTGTAGGCTTGAAGAGTAGCAACAATATGTTGCTTTACTTTTTGGGCATTTTCCAATGAAACAGATATTTTAGGGAATGTGTGGAATATGCTGTATGTGTGAAGGAGAAGTGAGGCTTGGGTCATATCACGAAAGTCTGAAAACACATTGAAATTCTATCATAATGCATTTTATTTGGGATGATAGTTAAACCAGAGTGATTAAACCATTACTTGTGTTTCGGGCTTGGATAACTTCTGTTAGTATTTTTCGGATGATTCGGACGATCGGTAGTACGACGGACACGAGTGCGTCTCCTTTGGCTCGAACAAAAGTGTAAGCATACAGAGCTGGTTGTTCAAATTCTTTTACAATTTTACCAAGAAGAATGGACAGGCTGCTGATAATATCGGCAGAGTTCATCTTGACATATCCTATATTGTATTTGACTTCTTTGATCATCGGAGGATCCGGATGGGTCGAAGGCACAACGGCTACATCGTCAATAGGGTCCAAATCGTCAGGAGCCAAAGCTTTAAGGGATTGGAAAATATAATGTTAATATTACTTTATGCAAATACTAATATTTGAATCTATGAAGTACCTAGACCGTTGAGAATCCGTAGGATCGTAACAACTTCTGGTGTAAATCCCCAATGGCAATCAGCTGTTCTCGGTCCTTGTAGGAATGCATCGAATTTGGTTTTCAGAATTTCGGAAAGAATGTCAATTCCTTCAAGAGTAAAATTGGCAGGATCCAAGGTTGGCTTCAGAAACGGTATTAGATCATTTAGTTTCTCGTAGCCTTCATGATCTTCATTTAGACTGCTTATCATTCGAAATAGTTCCGATCCGTGCTATTCGAAATAGAAACAAGGCACACGGTATTCAATTTGTAAAATCTATTATGTTTACGAATCATTGAACACCTACGAGAACTAGGGTCTTACATTACGAAGAAATTGGAAATTATCCGAAGTTTTGAGAATGAAACACAGCAAGTCCACTGCATATTCGTTCATGACTGTTCGTTCAAGAGCACTCAGCTTATCACACTCCCGCAGCAGCTCAATATCCGCATCCTTGATGCACTGAATAATTGGTGCAATAAGATTGCCAATCGAAAACGTTTTGGTAATAGCTTTTCGACCCACGGGTGTGGCAAGGGCCAAGTAGACACTGTGAATAGAATCCATGGATTCATCAACATCTTCGAGTGATGGTGTATTTGAATTCAGTGACAGTGCGTCGGCACATTTTACAACCTTAGGGTACAAAAATTGTCAAAGTTCAAAGTTAGGGCTTTACTTATTTATATTTATTTATATATATATATAATATTTATATTTATTTATATTACTTTACTTAGGGCGTATGTATGCGTGAGTATTAAACGCCACACTAACCTGAAGAGAATGGGCAAAGTAGGTCAAGAAGTCCGATGGACTACAAGCACTTAAAAGTTTCCAAAAACCCGAAGATCCGTCTTCACAAAGGTATATCAGGCCAGTCTCCCAATTCAACAAGCACGCACATATTCGACGAATTGCATCCAAAATACAAGACTCAATATTATTTGCTCCAAGCAGACTCGAGCACGTCTTGATGAAGTGGCCTTCCTTTAGAATTTTTATGAAATTGAGTTTTGGATCGTGATCTAAGAAATGAAACCAATGAGTTAAGGTTTGCTCATGTCGATGGTGAAATACACTTATAATGGAAATTGTACGTACTCCAAGAATTGTTTTGTGGAATTTCTAATACACTCTGAGCAGGCAGAAACCTCAATGGATAGCCAATATTATGTTCAATATTCTCCATAGTTTCACTCATAAAGTCCAGTCCACTCATTATTGTGTCCAAATCAAGATCATTGCTTTTCTCCTCTAAGACGACTAAGAACCGAATAACGTTCACTTTTCTCAAAAAAGAAGTAAAACAAAATTCAAATCGTTTTGATCGGTGCTTGTCTAGGACGTGGTCAACGACTTGCTCGTAAATACTCAATTCCCCATGCTTTTCTTCCGTAAGTGTCAAGTACCCTGGTTAATATTAAAAACATACATTGTCATCAAAATATTAATTATCACTAAACACGTTAGGTTTACTGTAGCTTGCACTTAATATTTTTACCCAGTCTTGTCGTTAGCGTAGCATCAAATGCCTTAAGAATCAGATTCTGAATAACTGGTGTGTTATGTTGATTCTCTGTGAGGAGCTGAAACAGTTTGTGCTGAATCGTACAACCATTGTCATCCAGATTGATCTTCAATACTTCGCTGGCCAATTCATTGTTGAAGTTACAAACAGAATGGATAAGCTTCAACCCAGCTTTGATATGGCGAAGCTTCAGAGTGAGTGCCGATTGGGTAGTCGCTGAATCTAGCTGAATACCCTCTCTAACCCAGAAACACAGCGTATCAATAACTGAAAATTTAAAAAAAAAGAATTATTGAAAAAAGCGGTACAAACTTTGTTAAGTAGTCACAGACAGATCTCGCTACAGAAAAACTGATTATAAGATACATACTTTGAGATCTCTCCCGGACAAATAAAGGTGCTAGAGTAATGTTGAATACTGGAAGTAATTGCTCCAGAAATTCAATCCAGCTCTCCAGCATGCTTGTCTCAAAACTGCCTTTTGAATATTTCCTCATGCCGTCAAGGAATTTCTGCTGGACCGACTTGTCACCAACATGATATTTAATTCCATAGTTCTCTATACTAAAATTCTGAAAAACAGAAAGGTCATATACCATTATAAACTGATACACGAATACTGTCAATTATTGAATTACAGCATATGTGTGTGTGCACCTTGAGCACTGGAATCTGGAATGAATCCAGGACCAGGGGTTGACCAAACTGTTCACCCAGTTCTGCCTCATATTCTGCTAAATCATACTCTTCCTCTGAGTCAGGATAGTCATGGATTTCTTCATCACTAAGGATTTCCTCGACAGCTGGTTCGGCAAAATCCTCTTCTAAATCCGGATCAACTTCATTAGCGGAAGGCAATGGTAGAGTTGATCGGTCATCACCTCCAGGTGATAGTGGCTGTTCCTTAGGCCTTGAATCATCAGCATTTACGGGCGGAATATCTACACGACAACAGTAGGAATGTAGTGTAAGCGTTACATGTTTTAGTTCAGTTGATTTTTAATTTACTTGTTTTACACTCACAGGGAGCCGTCAAAACATCTTCTTCTCCGGAAGAAATTTCCCCATCCGAAATATCCTCCGCTCCCATATCCTCGGTGCTAAGTGTCAACGGTATTGTTGGTTTGTCGGATGGTAACGTGGAAACATCACTTGGGGCAGGCTCATCAAAGGGATCTTCGTCAGAACTGAATGGTTCAACCTTTGAAAGAGCATCTCGAACAAGTATTGAGCCCTTACTTCCCCGTCGTTCAGCAACTGGAAAACTCCGTGGATTAAAGTTAACTCGTGTTGTAATTGTGGGAAT
>JAQFXY010000874.1:0-15467 GCA_034693865.1 Ceratophysella sigillata | reverse complement strand
AGTAAAGATCCATCCAGGTAGGCAGAATTCAAGGGTGAGTTGGCTTAATAGATTTTTTGTATTACGCGTGCACGCACCGGCAAGAATCGGTGGGTTCATTCATACGAACGTTCTGTGAGTCTGTTGTAATTGTATTTAATTGCCTCGTATATTCCGCAATAGCGCATTATTTCCTGGCCAAATCGGTTGAAAAATTCATCAAGTATCCATTCCATGTAAATCTTTTTTTTAAACTTACGACAAGCCGATTGGAATCGTTTTGAGGATGGGCGGGATGAAAATGGAAGCGGCTCTTCTGAGATCTTGGCGGATGCCTTACAAAAAACTGACTATTATTGAAATTGGGTTGTTGTTGTTGCGGTAGAGGAAGGCCATAAGGATGATCCCCATTTTGATTATGATTGTGCGTGGGGTTTTGGTAGTGTTGCTGGAGTTGATGATGTTGCTGGAGAAAGCAGTACTGTTGATACTGCTGATGCTGCTGGTAGTAGAGCGGAGGATGGACTTGGTGACTGGGATAGTTGCCGGAACCCGGGTAGTTCTGATGGCTTTGATTAAGGCTATTCGGGAAAATGCTCCCGTTGTGGTACTCGTGCTGGTGTGGTTGAAAGGGAGCTATAGGGTAAAAAGAATCACGTAATACTTACTTGAGTATTGAATCAAGTAGATAACAGAGTAATAATAAGAATATCCGATTAATTGGTGCACCAAAATTTATTCGGGAGCTTGCAATTCTTTTTTGTGTCTGAACATTTTGTTCTAAAAACACCGAAATTAAAGTCTTGCCAGTCCGATGCTCGGTGCCCGGCTCAAAAGTTTTGCCAAAATGGATTTTTCGAATTTAAGCAATCACGAATGTTAAAAAACATTAAAAAAACAAGTATTGTATAGTTTAGAGATAAATAGTTGCAAAATAAGCAACCTTGTATGGAACAAGGTTCTGATAAGATCAGACAAAAATTACGATGGGTTATAAATCAGCCGAAGGGAACTTGCTACGAAGCAAGAAACAATTTTTGCGTTATTTCCACGATATTTCTTACCGTGTAGAGCAGGTGAGTGCGTGGTAGACGGAATGCTAGTGTTGTTAGTATTCGGGTACGACAGAGGCAGTCCAGAAGGGTGCGTGGTCCACTGCTGCTGTTGATGATGGAGAGGTTGGTGGTGCTGTTGATGGGATGGCAGAGGAATGCTTGTGTTCGTCTCCATTATTCCTCCAGCTCCTACTCCTGAATTAATCCCATTGTCAACCGGAAACTTGGATTTCCTGTAAGGCGATGCAGTGTAACGAACCGAGAAAGGCCAATTTTGGGGATCTTCCAACCCTGAGTTGTACGCCATCCTAACCTTCCGTCCCTTTAAGTAAACAATACCAACCAATGGGTTATTCTTAGGCCCAAAACGAATTACGCATCACACATTGACATTACACACATACTACGCACTTCACAGAAGTACACAGGTATACGTAGAAATTCTACATACACGCAAATATCTCTGGTAAATTCACACTAATATATATCAGCTAAGCCAGCAACGCAGTATATAATACAAACCATCGATATACTATGTAGCTTTACACACGTATCGAATAATTATGGTCTATGGCATATGACTCATGAAATAAAGTTATAATGTGTTTTGCCGTTTTACGAGTTTGATACGCACGCTGCTGACACCAAGAAAGATTGAAATTAAGGCAAAATGTATAAAATACAAGTAACCCGACGAAAACTGACAAATGTCCGTGTGAAATCAGGCAGAAACTAATGGTATTTTCGCGAAGCAGATGGAATGAGTGAAAAAAGCCATAGGTCAAATAATAATCCAAAACCGAGGAATGCGAAAACCACACTAATCATAAAATCGTTTATTTCATCTCGCTTGCACTTACGGAAGTCTGACTCCACTGCACACCTTACTTGTCAAGTAAGCACTGCGCCATAAGGGTGATAAGCCAAAGAATCTGGAAGTCATAAACCCTTTGGTGAAACTGTTTTAAAAGGCATCAACTTCTCGCTTATTACGGCTAACAACTAATCTTAAGAGAATTCAGAGCCAGAATTTTTCCCATATACTCAATCTCAACGGATTAATCGCTTCATAATTACGCCAGCAGTAGCCTCAGGGGCTTTCGCTTTTTATTGTACTCTTAATCTTGGAGCTTATTATTTTTTTCTATCCGTTAAAAGAACTTCATCTTCTTCTCCCGTATATCGCTTCCTCACGCAATGGAATGAAATATCAGGTTCTGATGACTCTGCCTATTTAGAATCTTCAGACACAGATGTGCTGTCGGGAATAATTTGATTCTACGAAAAATATTCCATGCGAAAAAATTCCAGCGAAAAACTTCCCAGGGAAAAATTGTCAGAAAAAAGCTTATCAGAATAAAAAACTTCCAAACATATAATCAATGTAACTTTACTGAATATTTGAAATTCAATCTAATGACAGGAAATCTAAAAAATAACTTAAAATAACCGACGACAGCAAAATTACCAGGATTTACTGCTTGCAGTCACAGATGAACTTATGGAGGAAATTTTTTCACGGGAATTTTTCCAATTTCCAATAATTTACGTCTTATTCTGGTATTCACCGCTACGCACTGATCTTGCGTTTATCAGAAGCCAGGCTTTAGGATTTAAATTGCTTCAGTTCCATTTGGATAATAGAAACATTCAAGTTCAAATCCGAGTCCATGACATTCTCCTTTTTTCATGTTGAACGTTTGAACAATGAAGAAAATAAAAAAAAACTTTCATCACGCTCAATCGATTACACGAGTGCGAAGTGATGCTTGGAGTTCTTTTCTTTCCTCAACCTTTGAGAGAATGAGATTTCTTAATTGTCGTCACACTTTAAGTTTAATAGAAGGTCTTTAGTGCAGAGAACCTGAGAGTACATGACGAGATCAATGAGCATGCGGCTTTGAACTACGAACGTGTGGCTGGGTTAATTGAATATGTTTGTCCTGTCCCAAATCCTAAAATTAGTGGAGAATGGTGCCAATGTTATAATGAGCATAATTATTTAGCGGCTGGTTTACACAAAATAAATATTAAAACTTGACGGCGGTGTGGCGTTCAGCATTAAGTTCTACACGTTGACGAGAACAACGCATAATTAAATACACTACGCACGCGGGTCGAGAGTCGAGATCATGAAGGTCAACTGCGAGTTTATGTTTTCACGTGAGTTTATTGATGTTAAATTTTGCATATTTACACGCCCATGGCTTTAAGAAATAATTTCTGAATTAGTTAATTATTTACCTTATCCTTTGTGCTTTTATTTATTTCTTCCATTTGCTTTACTGAAATCTTCGTAGAATTGAATTGATTTAAATTCTAGAGCACATTTCGTCCTTTTAAGTAACACCCGGCACACGATTTGATATTATACTTGGCTAATTAGTTAAGATTTTCCAAAATTATGCAAACGTCTCTAAATCGATTAAAACAGAACCGTGTGCATTATTACAGTTGAAAATTCAGGTAAACATTGAACACAGAGAAACCTGCGGTCACTTAATACGTATGGGTACGAGGTAGGTAGTTCAAATTTCAAATTATTAATTTTGATGTAAAATAATATCTAAGTAGTTAAATACAAATGGTAGTTAAACTAAATGGAAAGATACGTTTCGCTTCACAAACTCACATGCAAATAGTGTACAAAACAACAAAGAAGTTATCGTGGTAAAGAATATTAAAATTATACGTTGCACTGAAACTTAAACCCAACAATGCGTGGAAACTTAAAAGAGACCTTATACACATAACGTGTGCTACTAATACTACAAACTACAATGCAAAATGCATCTACTTTCCCCTAGAACTAGATGCCAGGAATTATATCTTTGACAGTTGAGTTGTCACGCCACGTCACGTAATGTAATGTAATATTATTACAGAACAACACCGTCTCGTCCTTCCATTTTAAAAATGTAATAATGTAAGCTTGAGGGTTCAACTCGAGACACTGTGAAGTAAACTACTCGAACTAGAGCATACCACACCACTACCACTACTGGCCTAATATTAAATATTAAACTGTGGAAAACAATGGGCTCCTGTCCTTGTTTATAAAAATTCTAATTCATGTATCCCAAAAAGCCGGAATGGGAAAAGGGGTGAACTTTCAAAGCACATGCGAACTTTCAAACCGTCTAGATCACTGACTTTGATTAGCTATGCTTTAACAACAATGAATGAAAATTACTTGGATCCACATGCGTCTTGTGGATTTGAAACAGCTTGTGAGGCATCTAGTCCTTAAAACTTAATTTGGATTATGACGGCGAAAATGTACATTGGGAAACGGGGTCCCTCGAATTTCCATGAATCCCCTGGAAAGATTCATTTTTTTTACATTTGTCATTAAACCGTTTTGTGATCAGTTTACGTTCAGTTAGGATAAGCTAGTTTAGATTTAAGATATCATATCGTTAGATTGAATATTGAGTTTTTGCTAGCTAATTCAGGTTAAGTTTGATTTAATCTGACACAATTTGATGGAGCTTTTCCGAGGGAATTTTTTCGGTAGAACTTTTCCAAGGAGCGAAAGTTTTTGAACGAATTTTTGGAGACAATTTTGGGTAAAACCTTTGAATTCCACGCTGCTCATTTTCATTGTAAGCTTTGAATTTCCGAGTAAATGGCTGATGACGAAAAATGAATGGAAAATGACAAAACGACGTTTGAGGTAAACTAACGAGGAATCATGAATCACAAAAAAACTGAGCTATGTGACGACGGTGAGAAAATAAGCTAAGGAATGTGTCTTCTCACCTGACAGGTGTCCCAAACTTAATTTGGAGGAACCCTATTGTTTCTGACAGTTTTGGACTCAACGCTGTGTTTAGCTGTCATTGTCACACTGCACAATTTTAACTATTTCTTCTTGTTTCACTTCAATTCCGGAGACGTGGCCATGTTGAGCCCGCACTCACACTATACTGACTCTTATTTGTTGTTGTTCTTTGGAAAGACGACCTGGTAATGGTAATGTGTATAGTGCATTTGGAAAAAGAAACTGAAAAAATCCTGCCTGCATATAACTTCTACGCTCAAACCTAACGTAACGTGGATTTTTTGGGATCTCTCTGTTGCTTTTTAGCCCTAGGAAGGAAAGGACTTGGACTCAGGTAAAAACTAGGTAAAAAAACTGTTTGAACCTACAAGACCAAAGCCATGCCATTCAACCAAAGCAACAAATAGTCATGCAGGTAACAACTGCTCAGCCTTCCTATTCCTACCTTTGGGATTCTTATAATGTGAGGTGAGTAACTTAAAACTATTAGGCTATCCAATGCCAGGACATGCTTGGATAGTAAAAGCAAAAAGGTAGGAAAGGTATAACGAGATGGTAATAAGGAACACAGAAAAACTCAGGTGGAAGCAACTAGCAGTTTGCCCGTTAACCATAATCAGAGAAAATCCGGTGCATATTGTATTCCATAAAAATACTCGACGTCGAATGGTCGAATATGCATAGTTCTGCTATTATGAGCTCTTTTAAAATTTTACTTCTAAAAGAACAACAGTTTCCTCGAATTTGCATGTTGAATTAAAGCACTTTCGCTAAACTTTGCCTAACTTACCTTAAGAAATTCAACCCAGCGGCAAAATATAGGATCTAGCTCAGCCTAACTAAACGTAACCGGACCACAATTCATACTTTGAGGTCAAAGGGTAACAAAGGTAGATTCCTATGGGAACGTTTGAAACTGAATGAACATTTATGTATTGCTTTCTTCTAAGAAACGTTTTCCCATTCCCAAGCTTCGCCTCCGTTGACCAATATGAAAGCAGATTTATTTTCAGATTCAATTCCGTGTTCCAAGATTGACCCGTGCCCGTGAGAACGTTTCAGAAATTAGCATTATGACATAAATGCGCAAACAAATATACAGAACAGACGTGTACTGTAGTAGTAAGTTATGGGGGAAAATTATTATTTATTTCATATCTCATAGAGGATCTGCTTAAACTTTTGGTCCATTGCTTGGCTGCTGTTTGCTTGCAGTCCGTGTACCTCTAGCTTTGTTACCAACGAACAATCTTTTGAGAATGGACTTAACCTTAACTGCACATTGTACACGTTGTGCATCTGTTATTGTACGTTTTAAAATTGAAAGTAAAGGGTAGGAAAGAAAGACGAAGGGTGTAGGATGAGGGTTGAGGGTGGACGGACGAAAGGCTTATCGAGTACTTTTAATTGTTATCCATGTTTGCCAAGAATCTTTTGTGTTCGACTATTGTTAGGATTTACGTTTGATAACTCCGTTTGAAGAAATCTGTTATTAACTTTTTGTATAGATAATTAATTAGAAGCCCTGATTTATACGTATCCTAAAATACTTTAAAAACCGGAAGATAGTGGTCGGTTAATAGTTTAAAAGTCCTCGCAACGTAAATATTGCAGATCATTGCTCAATGCAGCAGGTGTGTATGAAATCTGAAAATATAGTGCATGTTGCTAATACTGTTGCGAAATTACAATAGATATTAGTTGCAGAGCTCAGAATTGCAAACTGATTGGAGTTTTTTTCAATCGGCGGCGAACGCATAAAAGATCAAGCTGATCGCTTGCGTTGATGCATTCCATATTAGAAGTGTAGAAGGGGTTGTGATTTCCCAGTTGTGAATTGTACATATACATGAAGATGATTGAATATCGCAACCTCTTTAATAGAGTCTAATTACAGTACTTGCTCTGCCGACAAAAAATGGACGAAGAATCAATAATTTACATAACACTATGCACTGCAGAAGCACAAAATACAATCCTGTCATGTATTCTGTGGTTGCCTTGCTCAATGTCAACCGCAAAGATGGATTTTTGCTTTAATTATACAGGAAGTAAAATTTAAGATTACCAATTGTTCATGAAGGTACAAGATATAACGTATTTTGTAATAAAATAATACTCTTCTCGGAGCCTAGTAGTAATGTATTTATTAAAATATGCATTTCAAAATTCCAGTAACTGGTCTTCTACGTATATTTTGTAAATTTTTAAAAATCAAACGATTATAATTAATTGAGTTTTATTTATAGTTACCTAATTTAACAGGTCTTGCTTCTTGCTTATAGCTTGCTTGCTTGTTTGTTGAGTTTGAACCAATTGAGTTTTGAATTGAACGAAATGAACCCAAGCCAAGCCTCAACTTTACCGAGGCTTTCCTTCAAGACAGCACACTCTAGTTTTTGTGTGGACAAGAACAACGAGAAGGGTAAATTGTGGAAGTTGAGATGTCGCAAATGAAGTTTTAAGTCACGGCACAGCAAGTCAAAAGCCAAAAATCGGTATCGTCATAAGATAAACAGTCGTTTTTAAATAAATTATTGACGATTACATAAGATACAATATATAATGTACAGTAGTATATATATCTAAATTAACGGTTGTAACCGTTAAGAACAGGCATAGCCAGAATAAAGTGTAGTAACCAATTGAATCAAGCACAGCATCAACAATGCATAAGTTAGACTAAAGAGTAAAAAATAAACATATTTATTAGGCGCCAACATAACATAAATATGATGATAACCTTAGGAAGTAAAGTAGTCGATGGAATAACCGTGACCGTGAGGAAAAACATTATCCTTAAGCATGCAATAGTGTCCTAGAAAGCAAGGAGTATCTTCGAGGAAGCAAAAGTGCCATTGTAAAGTGTCATGTTATGTAGCAATCAAATGTACCCTTGAAGAAGCAAAAATACTCTCGAAGAAGCTAAGATACCGTAGAAATAGCAAAAGTACATGTAAAGTACTCTTTAAGGGTACTGTTTACGTTTGTGTAATCGTCTGTCTCCATAAATGGGTTATTTCGTTATATCAAATGTTATATTTAAAATAGACACCATTGTATGGATTGGGATATTTAGGTAAATAATATATTAGCTATGTAATTTCCATTTATTCTGTCGTTTTCGACCAGTTTGTACTTTTTATTAACATGTGCATTCAAAAAACGTTTTATGGCAGTTGTGATTAGAACAATTAGTACTAAAAGCTAATTCGAAACAATTGATATGTGTAAGAATTTTTTTGAAATACTCCGAATCGCTGCATTTAAGGAGCGTAATTGTGTTGTTCAGGACAGCTTTCAAAGACCAGGCTGACCAGCAGAAGCTTGGTATTGGACAAAAGTCGCACCATCGCCGAGGTAAATCGTACATAAATATATTAATACCCCTACCTAGGAGCAGGACACGGGAATTGTCAAATCTGTAACGCAGAAAGAAACATGAGTAATCCAATGAGTTCATCGTTTAAATTGTTTGTTTGGCATAGCTTACAATATAAATCGGTCGTGGAGATATGCTTTTCCTAATTCTTCGCTCACTTCCTGTGGTCCTTTTGTGGTACTAGTTCCGCCCATAATTTCAATGTGAAAAGTTGGAAGAATATCAAGATTTGTTTTGTGTTTTTTTTGCGATTTTTCTTTCCGGACTTTTGAAATCTCATGTAAAATTATATTCCGGTACAAGGTTTTCTGACTTTGACCTTGCGGCATTTCGGTTGTAGGGACACATGTAATGACTGAAATATATAATTGTTTCCAGCTGTTGATTTGTGTCTTCAAGATTGTGTATATGATTCTTCCAAAACTTTTTAGCTGTGTGAAGGCCAAAAAACAATAATACTTCAAAAAATAGAGAATAATCACGCTGAATTACCGTATGTAATTGTAATTACACAATGATACCAATTTACTATGAAGCTGCATATGCAATGCGGCAATGAGAAAATAAGAACTGCATCATGAGGAATATTGGGCAAGACTAGTCGGATTAGCTGCAATCCGTTTCATAAAAAATCCGATTTAAGGGGATAACACCTAGCACCTATAGCACGAGGGTTCTAGTCAGACATTAAGGGTTTCAACTTCAACAAGTGTTTTCCGTCACCTTTTTTTAGAAACAAATTCACACACTAATCGTGAGGCGTACGTAATGTATTTTCTAGTATATTAAATAGGTATGTACTTGCGACAGTACACATATACCCAAATAGTTTTTTAACTAGTTTTCGGGTATGAAATAATTCTTGGGTAGGGTAATATATGTATATTTATCGAACGGATAATATATCCTTGTGGATACGATTTGAGGGTTTTAATTTTCCCCTGAATCTAATTTGGGGAAAACCGGGGAGGGAGGAATCGCTGTCAATAATTCAAAATTTTATATATTCCAAAAACGTCAGTCTAATTAATATTTTTGTGCAATTTTCAATACTGTTTTTTTTATAAAATCGTTGGCAGATCGGGCAGTTTGCATAACAAACCGAGACGCTTAAATATTACAATGATGATCGTACTAGCTAACCTGATCCCGAGTTATCAGATGTGGATCAACAATGGCGATTTTCGAAGCACTATTATCTTTATCACCTTTTTCTACGCAAGATTTTAAGACTTTCTCAAATATTTGCATAGTACTCAGATTTTTGCTGCACTGGATGGGGTGATGGGTAAATTCGCCATTAAAATTGTAAGTTTCTTCTAAACCTCCAGAATTGATAGTATACGCTCCACTCCTAGAGCTTGACGTTGCCATGCCTGTAGCCAAATAAATTAACGTACGTGTTTTTAACGATGTATTATACTTGTACTTTTTATAATATTAGGGCAACATTTTGGACACAAATGAGGACACTAGCCAGATTATTTTATTAATTGGAATACTAGAAATCCAATTATGAAAGAACTTACATTGTAATAAGTCTGCTAAGCTAAATATTTTTGACTTGACAATTATCATCCAAAACCTCGTCGACTATAATAATAACAGAATTATAGGTATATCTAAATAAGTTCAATTCCTGAAAGATAGTTAAAGACAAATTTAAATTTAGTATTGACACATAATAAATTCAATATAACCAATGCTTTAAAATAAATCCCATTATGCATATAGTAATCGTAATTCTCGGTTTATATGATTTTTCCGTTATGAGCGAAATCCGCAATGCAAAATAATGGATCATAACGAGTAAGCACAACGCCACCGAACCAACTACAAACTGTTGGCAATAATTCATGTTGAAAACACCTACATAGATTTATGAATACATTACGTTTTGAACTTTGAGAGAATCACCCTGTAAGGTACAATCCCTTAAAAAATAGCGGATTATAACGACGTTAATTTGGTTCCATTACAACTACTTGTTACAATCCGTTATTTCTGAGGAGGTTGCACCTCAAAGGTTGATTAACGCATAAATAAATCGAGATTTGCACTTAATTCAATTACAATACAACATGATTAATAAGAACTATTTGATATTTTTAGACGGACTTCGGATGACGCACTAAAATAATTAAGCAATTTTAATTTGTTGAATCCTGATAAATGCACGTGGTAACAACAATGGCAGCAAAATATATTCTAAATTGACTTCAACATGCTTCAGAGAAATAGATTTTTGGTCTACGACGTTTTAAAGGATGTTCAACGATAAATATGACCTCATTTGTCAAAACCACAGCTTTTGACTAGGCATAATTGATTACTCTATCGACAGAAAAAGTACACATGAATAAACTACTTGCTATAATCCGTTATTTCTTAGGAGGTTGCACCCCAAACGGTGATTAACGAAAAAAAATAATCGAGATTTGCATTTAATTCAATTACAATACAACATGATTAATACGAACTATTTGATATTAAATTTAGACGGACTTCGGATCGGACGCATTAAAATAATTAAGCAATTTTAATTTGTTGAATCCTGATAAACGCACGTGGTAGCAACAATGGCAGAAAAATATATTCTAAATTGACTTCAACTATATTTCAGAGAAATAGATTTTTGGTCTACGACGTTTTAAAGGATGTTCAACGATAAATATGACCTCATTTGTCAAAGCCACAGCTTTTGACTTTGGACTAGGCATAATTGATTACTCTATCGACTGAAAAAGTACACATGAATAGGAGGAGCCTATTCGATTTGTGTATGTTAGGTAACCTATTCCTAAAATAGTCATTTCTTGTTTTTTCACTGAAAAGATTATTATCAATAATTCTCAGTGCCGATTTGTAATTATTGAATTTAAACGATTGATACATATCAGTTTACAAAAAACCCCTAATTCACTTGTACATAGATTGCACAGGTTATCTAATTTCCTTTAGTATAGCTAATCCGCCGCTGGCGAGATTGCGCTCAATTCCGCAGATTTCTTAAAAATAGTGGAATTAAGAAACGGTCTAAACCAAAATGTGGAACTTAGTTCACTTGTACGTAGCACAGGTTTGATTTTTGCCTTTAGTGAACATAATCCGCCGCATGTGGGATTACGCCCAATTCCGCAAATTTCTAAAATACTGGAATTATGAAACGCCATAATGTGTCCCTAGTTAACTAATTACTAATTATCTAATAAACTAATTAGCACAGTATAGTAGAACTTTGCCCTGTCTGAATAATCCAATATTTAAGGAAATCGCCAGATTCGGCGCTTTTCCATTGCAAATAGCTGCGCTAAATAAAATGTATTAATTTATTAAGGCTATGATTTAAAGCGCCGGATATTAAATACCATTTTGCCTGATTAAGTTGCCTGAATAAAGCCTGAATAAAGCTTGCCTTCTTTTATAGCAAAAGATGCCTGAAAATAAAACATTATGCCTGAATATAGAACTATTTGCCTAATAATAAAAAATTGCATAGAAAAATATTAAATATGGCATCAACTAACAAAAATACATTTAAATCTAAACAAAAATCCAGAATATTTTAGAATTTTACTGTGTGTTTGAATTCAAGGAATACAGTTACATCTAAAACTTGTTAAGGTATTCTGTATTCGACTTCGATGTTTTAAAATTGTAATACACTTTACGCGCTTTACTTGAGTCTTTGAAAGAGTTAGGTAGGTACCTATTGCGATTCGCCTATCACATTGCATTGAATGACACACTTTCTGAAGACACTTTGGTTCTTATAGTCGTAGGTAGTTTCTAAAAAAAATAGTGGAACCTACATAGTTATATATGTATTGTTTGCTTGTGAGCTAGACAATAATGTGTTTGGATAATTCTATCATACATAATAGATATACAGAGCATGCATGCCTGTGATCCAGTTCGAGAAATTAGATTTGCTATTCCTTATTGGATCTCCATCCAATCCGATCCTATTGTATCTGCAGACACGAAATGAACTTATTCACTTGAAAAATATTCGGATTTATGTGTATATCAATTAAAATATAGGAATATAAACCTTACAAGCCATTAGAGCAACGGATTTCTACATTACTGTTTCAGTCGTTTAGCTTAAACCTAGCATGGCAAAACTTTGAATAATCAAATAATCACCGATCACACCCCTATGGTCAGATATACTGACGTTAAGTGTTATTATTTTAGCACGAGACAGTTTACCCTAACATCAAATTCAAATCTTAATCCCTTGGCATGAAACTTTTTTAAAATAATTTTTTAAAACACATTTATTAAAACCATATTAATATTAAAACGGGATGTGTATATCTAATTCACAGCTTTGAATGGGTATTTACCACAGATGTTTACATTAGGCATTAGCCGAGTGTTCCCTATATATTTTCTACCGGTATTCGTGTCACCGTTACCGTTTTCATCTGGAAGTTAATGCCAAAGTATCGAGATCACCGGATTTACAAACAAATCAACTAATTCCAGAAATTCTGCAGTCAGTTAACCAGTCAGTCATTTAATCATTTAAGGATAAGAATAACAATTTTCCATAATACATTTGTCTCATTTCTACAGGGATAGTGAAACCCTGATTTCAAAACATAGATAAGGCATAATATTCTAATATTAGGCAAATTACTTTTATTTCAGGCATGTTTTGCTCTCAAAGAAGGCAGATATGGGGTTAGGCAAAATTTAATTTAACATGCGAAAAGGGAATTATTTTCAGTCGCTTTAATAATAAGCCATTTATCCTAAGTTAGGCGCAATTGCCGCCGGCAGCGGAAAATTAGCAATTCCCTTAAGAACCTTATGAGTAACTAGCTGGCCAAAGAATCAGTGTAAAGCACTGCTCGGTGTAATTGAGCTGGTTACAACTTGCACAGAAATATGTGCCTATAAAGTGTTTTGAGCCCGTCATTACTGAATTTATAACAATCAATCAGAATCAGAATGAAAACCTCGTCAGAAAGAAAAATACATACGAATACATACACCACAAAATGAGCTCGTTATAGGTAAAAATGGTGGCCAAATAAGCTTCATTTAATCAGAATGTGGTTGACTGGAATAATGATTACATTTACATTTGCTTTTTGAATAAGTTACGTTTCCTTGCTACGTTGTTACGGCGACTTCCGCTCTATTGTTACAAAGTTGCTTACGACTCAATTCTTGAAATTGATTTTTTACGAATTGACGAAGAACCGAGAACCTATACGTAAGTACTTTTATTCTCATGCCAACAACATCGGCATGGCTGGTTTTTGAAATTCTGTCAACAAACAAAAGTTCTTGGAATCTGAATCTGGAAGTAGTAGTGCCCACATCAAACCGGATTGGGAAGTATTTAATACACATTTGGTCACAGAGTTTTGAAATGTACACACTGGCGCATACTATAGAGGTGACACCGGCTTTGTTTACGCTACTGGTAGGCTACTGCTGGTAGGCTGTGTATTAGCATGCGATTGAATTTAAATTCATTGTTGTTGCCAAGCCTATTAAGTCCAAAACGGCACCTTGTCCACTCTATATTATGCGCCAGTGTGTACATTTTAAAACTCTGTGCATTTAGTCTCGCCATTTAATACACGTTTGTCCCGATCCGACCCATTCGTTAAAACTTCGGACAGATAAAGAGAGAAAGAAAGAAAGAAGGATAGATACAATCACAAAGTTTTGAAATGTACAGCCTGGCACATAATCTAGAGTGGACAAGGTGCCGTTTTGGATGAAATTGCCATGGCAACAGCATTAAATTGAAATTGAAGTTTCATTCTAATGCACATCCCACCAGTCCCGTAAACAACGCTTATGTCCACTCTATATCTTGCGCCAGTATGCACACCTCAAAACTCTGTGGATACAATATACATACAATGAGAGAATCATTAACGTCGTTATACTACGTGATTGGTAATTCTTTGGTTGAAATGTATGGCAGTATATGTGATGAAATTATTCATTATATTTCATTTCAATACTAGTTTTACTATATTTACCAATTAACGTTGTTTTATAAGGCCTTAACATATAATATCGAGGTTGTGTGCTATCAGCCTAACCTTGCTACTCTTGTAGAATTGCTAAATATGAAATTAAACCTATTCAAAAGCTGTGGCCAAAACATGAGTGTGTGAGATGATTTCCATTACTTCGATTCCAAGTAACATTATTATCTCTAAATAAAACATCTATGTATGTGTATGTGGTTAAATATTTAAACTTATATTACGTGTTATTGCGTCATGTGCTATAATTACTATATAAATAAGTCATGTCTATTTATGCCCTGTTGCTTCACTCCTTTACGTTCACATCTAAACGCACTAGTGTAATCGAATTTTAAAAAGTATTTCAAATTAAAGTCACATTTCTACCATTTAAAAATCAATAACTTATAAATACTAAAAATGGAAACTCAAACCGTAACCCGTACTTCGATACGGTTATCAAGCAAGAGAAAATTAAGGTCAACACATATCCTAAAAGCAAACGAGTCAAAGAAACCGAATATAACAGATCAGAAAAGCAGGTTTGATAATCATAAAATCACCAGAGAAACATTTCTAAAAAAATCCACCGACAATCCTGAAACGCTGAGCCGTATTCATTTCACCTTGAGTAATCTGAACAAAAAAGAGGTAATAATTGCTTTATTATGACAGCCTTGTCGCGCAATATGTGATTGGTCTGTATGTGTGTCTGTCTGTGTGTCACACTTTTGAGATTAAAAGCTGGTTTTATATTTTGGTCCATCTAATTTACGGCGGTCACGCTCTTTACTAGACGCACTTATAAACGGGTTTAACTCAAATCAGAGCCCGATAAAGCAGTTTTGCGGAGTCAGAGGAACACTTGGCTTCCAAATATACATGTAGACATATGCGCTGCACCAGAAGCCTGGAGAATTTCCTGTGGTATGGTAGCAAAATATATTCTAAATTGACTTCAAATATGTTTCAGAGAAATAGATTTTTGGTCTACGACGCTTTCGTAACAAGTAAACATGATCGGAAATGGTTAGAATAAGGGAAATATGAACATTTGGTGGATACAAATTCGCATTTCCCGTAACACCGAACGTAGTACAAAACCAAGTTAGTTTTCAGTATAGGTGTTTTATTAAGAAAAATTCTTGTTTTCTAGGAGTGCCGAGCCGAGCGAATATTATAATTTACTAGCGAATCCGTCGCCTCCGGCTTCTGCTAACCGCGCATTTAATCACTACAAAACGAATGGCGGCCATCAATCA
>JAQFXY010000873.1:0-15490 GCA_034693865.1 Ceratophysella sigillata | reverse complement strand
TATAACGTATGACGTAAATTATAAGTTATACGTCTTACGTCTTACGTCTTACGTAATCCTCGCAAACTGCCTAATGTTGACGGATTTTGGTTTTGATTTTGCTGGGAAGTTTCTGTCGAGCCGCCAGCTGGTTTCTTATAGTCTTGGTTTTTTGAGGTCTTGGGTTATGGTTTTGGGTTCCCATAGCTGTCGCCAAGTTATTTAATTAGTCAATTATGACATTGAGTGTGTATAGTTTGTCACCTAGAAGAGTTTTCTCAAAATCCGTGTGAGTTCTGTTGTCGGGATTCCTCCGGTTGATTAAGATGAAGATTTGATCCCAGCTGACTATGTCGACGTTGAGATTCTTCAATGCTCGGATCACATCATTTACTGTGTCAACGATGTTTCGAATTCCGGTTTGCTGTTGGTGTTGGATTCACGTAAGTTCAAATAGGTTTGAGATATGAGCATTGCATAATTCTCGTTGTTAATCGTATATTGACTTAACTGTTTCCCAAATTAGTCCAGTCCAGATTTGTGAGTGGAAAGTTCTAAACAATTGCATAGGCTAATCCTTTTTCAAGTGATTTTTAAGCAGAACGAGCTTATCAGTCAGAGAGATTTTCTGGTTTACTACCATTGAGTTAAATTGTTGCAGGATTGCTCCCTTCCCAATGAACATCGCACGTCCCAGATATGTTGAACGCTCCTTATAATTTTACGTGTAACCCGTTACTCTAACGTGAAACTTTAACTTGAATTCAGGTGCATATGTCAGCTTTTGAAACGGGTCGTTTACGTATTCCACCCAAGTTATTATAACGATTGCAGATACGTTGATATTTCGCGACACCTAAATGTCCATTTAACGTTAACCCACCACGTTGATAAAATATACAGTATTGTCAGATTGCAATAAAGCTAAAAACTTTGTTTGCTTCGCTTTTTGATAGCAAGTTCAATTTATTTTACCTGTTTAGTGTCTAATTTAGGTAAAAGGTAGTACAAAATTCCACTACAAGATGACAATGCCCATATTTTTGGATTAACGCAGAAGCATAACTTTAACATATAGGAAATCCATATTTTTGAAATGGCAGAGTGGACGGTTTCTGAATTCTCTTTGCAAATTTTAACCAATTCTTCACAACAGATTCCAGCTCGACGTCTTTTGCAGTTTCCAGAAATGTATTACGCACTGAATCTAAATCCAAAAAGTACAATTTAGTATCAATATACACCAAATACAGAAATTAGGAGCTGCGGTTGCCAAAAAACTTGTATCTAACTAACCGAAAATTACATTTTTCAAATTTGTGATAGCTTTTTGGCTGGCTTGTCTGCGTCTCTGTTGATTCCTACAAAATTGAACTTCACGGCAAGCGGATCAGAAACAAAATATTGTGCAACTCGAGTTGTGGCATCGTTAACCGTCACCCCACCGAACTGACCAATAACTTATATCTGTGACACGAAAGGCAATTCAATGTATACGAAATCAGTTAAGGGTAGAGTTGAATTAGGTTATAATGAATTGGTATGTAAGTACTAGTACTACTATTATTGAAATTAAAATAAATATTGTGCAACTAAAACTTTCGTGTTGTTACATAAAATTATTATTCTATGTTAAATTAAATAGACCCTCAGAAGCCTTATAGAAGTCCAATTAATTTATCAGAATTCAAATAAAGGGACAGGAAAGAGCGACACGTACAATAACGGAAAGGATAACGAGAAAAATGTTGAATACATACCAACTTGAGTTTGAAACCTGAAGCTAGCAGCCTATTTCTGAATTCGGAACTGATTCTTGAAAAAGATTGAAATGGACAGTCGGGTCTAGATATGGTTTACGTTTCCTTGTCACTTTTCTGGTTGCTGGTGGGTTGTCTTCACTTTCACTTGATTCTATATTTGATGTAATCCTTAGTAATAACTATTAAAATTGTGTAAGTGTATATGGCTTATGGTACAAATACAAAGAATGAGTATATTATTTAAGAGTTGTAATTACCTTAGCTGAAAGATTCTAAGCACGGTTTAAAATACATAGTTGGTATACAAATTTGCTAGAATTGAACAGTATTTAGTGCTGAACAGTATTTAGAGCAGAACAGTATTTAAGGTATTCCTCCCGATTGAAACCGAAGGAATAGAGAAAAGTAGTAAGTTGGATTAAAAGTATATAAGTGTGTATGTTATAGAACTGCCTAGTAAGACTAGAAACTGTATGTTTTTTGCATAGCTGTGTTAGTTAATAAAAAATTATTAAAAAAATAACACACATATTTAAATTTGACACAAAGATTTACAAAAATGTCAATCGGCTGAAACTGATTCAACTTGACGTGAGGCGACCGACTCGTAGGCCGTGAATTACACGTATTCATTTTTGGTTCCTAAAGCGAACTAAGCGCTTATGTATGCCATCATATACGTAGTCATTAGGGCTATTCACTGATCATTTGATTATTCGCGCAAATGCTTATTTGGGCAAATTTGCAAACTCCGGCGTGAGGAGTACTTTTCGAAGTTTGCTTATTTGCATCTTCGCAAACGAATTCTCGCTCTAATTTTCAAATTTCGAAACAATAAGACTCAACCTCTGCAGAGTTTCTGTTACAATAAAACGGATCGATTGCAAGTTAAGTACCTAATAATTTACAATGGGTATTAAAAAATGCAAGTCGGCCAAACGGGAAGCTATTTATTTTCAGTTTGATAATGGGGAATATTTAATTAATTTTACTCATGCACATTCAACATTAATTATTGTACCGGTTTACAGTGTTGGTATTAAATGCTAAATATTATTTAAAGAATTGGATTGATATTAGGTAAGTAAACTCTGCGGGTGTCAAGTGTCCGCCGCCGGTGCTGTAGAATGGACTCCACCTCTGTTTCAGTCCTTTTTCTATGTCCAGTAATCGGCTATTTCTTTGGGTCTTCTTGGCCGAGACCAAAGCTTCATTGTCAGCTGCAGTGTGCTTGACTTTTCCCTTGTCACTATAGTAGTACTTAGTACTCTGTTCCATAATTAACAAGTTAACTGAGTTAAAAGAAAATTATTTTTCAACACTACACGGAGACTTACAGTTGAATTAGAAATCCCTCCAACACTGAACCTCAGACAAGCGGGAAGTGATTCTCATCTCATTTGCCCAAATAATTTTCTATTAAACACGCCTCGGACTCGCGCAAGTTTGCAAAGAGCTTCGCAAACTCACCTCTCATGCTCTCCTGGCAAACCCAGTTTGCGCAAATAATCAACTCTTCGCAACTTTGCCCAAATAATAAACTTGCCCAAATAAGCAGTCCACTCGTGAAGTCCCCTATTATATGTACACATACGAGAGTTGAATTTAATAGCAATACAGGGTATAATATAATCAATATTACACGTACACTATTATGTTAAATTAGGAAATGGAATGGAAATTTCGTTTCTACATGTCTTACCACAAGTAAAGAACCAGGTATAAGTTTACATGTGGCCTCTACATAACTTGGGAATGTATATACTAAAGCTAAACATGAAAAAGAATTCTGTCTAAAAAGTTTGCGTTAACATGACAAAGGCAGGCCTACCTGCAAAGCCCATGCTTGCAAACTGTACACTGAACGTACGATAATTAACTAACTGAGGTCAGGAATTAAGCTAAGTTAGCTTTGTCCTGCCCGTCGGCCCGCTGTAGAATAAAACCTGCCTTCCCCAGCTCGGTACCAGAAGGGTTTCACTGCACCATAATAGCGACTATTTTTTAAAATCCATTGTAAGCGTTCTCTAAGTTTCACCTTAAATATTGTATTGCGCTTCTGGTAGAGCGTGTTTATATATACACCGAATTTCTTACAATTGCTCATCTTTGCTTTCAACAACGCCAAGTTTCATATGTACCGTGTTCTGTAGCATATTGAGCTGTCTAGTGCTTTCCGAGGTATCCTGGTCATTTTATGAAATTATTAATTAAAGATGTTTAATAAAATTATATATGCTTCGAACATTTTACGATTTGGAAGTTTTAAATTTTTTGGCTTTAGAACGTGCAGTAGATTTCATATTATACATGGCATTTAGCTTCTGATCATTTGATTATACATGTAATCTTCGCGCCCGACAGGAAGACGCAATGCACCTGTCGTAGAACTAAGTAAACACGTATTACCACTAAAAACAGTTCCATACACCGCTTCTAATTGTACCAGTTTATATTATAAGTGATAAAAGCGTATGGATTTGCGACGGACAGACAGACAGTCGGACAGACGGAGAGACGGACTGGGTCATCCCATAATACCCTTCTGGTCTAAAATGGGAGAAACCATGCACGCTGTAGGATCTGCCCTGCCAGTTATATAGCTAGTGCTTGGAAAGGTTGGTTCCAGTCATGCGTATTACTTTGTGAACGTTCTTCGCACGTTTTAGGAACCAAATATACATCTCGTGCGCCTAACTGTTGATTATCACGTGTGGAGCACGATGCGTATGAACAAATTCGTTTTGGTTTTTCCTGAAGGTTTGTTTCACGTTGCTTTCTCGTTTACTTGGAACGGACTTGCGCGAATACGTGCCTAAACGTATTACCCGAAAAACGAACGTGACAGCACGAATCTTTCCTCATTGTGTGTAGGCTACACTGAATTGTTCGAAATATTGTGTAATAAAAGGCCATCGATGTTAAACTTCAACGTGAGCTGCTCGTTAATTTTTACACTGTCATCAGTTTTAATTACCTTTTCTAGTGCATAAGCCAAACCTAGGTGAGTGTATTCGACAGTTCCTAACACTGAGGGCGAAGGTAGAACTGCTGTTTTCATTAAGTTTCTGGCACTTACTGAACAATGTTGCGGTGTTACTGTTGCGGTCTGATTATTACTAACCCGGAGACCCTTGCTACCCATTGGTTCAATGAGCATCCGCACTGGTGCTCAACCTGTATCCCTTCACATAACTTGTGTCGGGCATGTGACGATTTTGATTCCTGGCCTACATTGGACTTTGAAGATCCACTCCCCGCGCCTGGCCCACTCCCAACGTTTTCCACACCGCCCACGCCTGACTCACTCCCCACGACTTCCGCACTGCCATCAGCGCCAGCACAGTCATGGATAATGGACTACATTTGGGACTAAAATTTGGCTGAGTCTTCAACTTCCCTTAAACGCTCAGCGGATCAAGATGCTAGTACCCGCAAACGGCAACGGCACTGCTCAGAACGTGTTTCTTCTTGTGAAGATCAATTTGCGGCAGATGAAGAAGCATTCATGAACTTGTTTGCGAAGAACTATCTATTTGTGACTGAAGAACAATTATTTGAGTTAATCAACAGCATGGAACCTGAAGACCCTTTTGCTCAAGACGAAGATTTTTTTCTGGATCAAGTCAACGAAGTCGAGCCAAACATCACTTAGATTAATAGCCCACCTCAATTCCAACAGCCCAGTGGCTCAAGATCCCAAAATGTATGATCTGATTGATCAGAATACATTCAGAGAGTCACATTGAATTACTCTGTGATGAGTAATTCCTCAACAATAGTCTAATGGAAGAACACTTCTTACAGTTCCACCCACAATTTTACAACCAAGTCGGTGAAGCTGTTTCGGAATATCCGCTTCCTATAACAGAGGAAATCTCATGTTTCGAGCGTGGATCCATTGCTGAATATGGTGCCGATTTGGAGGAAATCGACTTTGACAAAGTGACTGAGCTGTTTGCAAGTGCACACTTGGACACTGTACGCATCATAGAACAGAATGTCGCCAAGTTGAAAACTGACAAGATTGTCTTTAAAGTCAGGGTTGACTTTAAATAGACTGGTGCTGATGACAGAAACCGAAGCCGGTTTCACATCATTTGCCCATAGCATCGTCCACACCTAAATGATCTAGCACACACATGAACTTGTGTGTGATCAAATAGAATCGCATTCTGAAGGATTAACTTGCGAGAAAAGCGGTTGGAAGGTAAAACGGATTAAAAACTACAGCTTTGTCCTTAGTGCGTACCATTTACATCGAGGCGGGTCATATGTCACTATCCCATACCCGCTTCTAGACGTAAAATTTTGAATATTGACAACTCAGGGATCACCAGCGACAATGACCACAACAAATTCTGTCTATGGTCAGTCTTGGCACACGATAAAATCTGCGGAATCCCCAAAACTAATCACCATAGAACCAGAATTGATAAGCTCGTAAAGACGTACAAGGAGAAATTGGAGAAACAAAAAGTCGAAGATCGCATTAATGTGGACGGAATAGAGTTCACAATGTCCATCGAGCAGATCCCAAAGTTTGAGAGGTTGAACCCAAACATTTCTCTAACTGTTTTATATTTATACTGTTTTGTATTTCCCAATTGCTCCAGCCGACAACACTGAAGCTGAAAAAATGTCATAAGACACGCCACATTCCCACTCTTCTGTGTCCGCAAACCCAACAAGATTCCACCCGCGTCTATACACGTTGAAAAAATAGTAAGGTTAAGGATTCTAGATGCCAACACAACTCTTCTCTACAACAGTGGTGAGAAATAAGCAATTAACATCGATTTGCTTATGTATCACGATTACACACATGATCATTTCGTACTGCTCTGGAAACATTCCTTAATAAACCTTGTCGCAGCGGGAAAAAACTCATTCGCCAAAACTGCTTACAGTGCTCTAAAACAGACAAAAATTTTGAGGTTTATGTAAAGTTTTATTCAATTTGACCGCCACTAAGAACCATTCCAATTCCATACCGGTTCTACGCAGATTTTCAAGCTTTTATCCCACTATACGATAAAAACAGCACTGCTGGGATGGAAAGAATTAAAAAGTCTCTAAAGCAATTCAACAAAACGTCTCGGCTTCAAGAGCACAAACATTTTTGATACATCTTGGTGTGTGTTGATAGCGATGGTAAAATACATGCTGGGAAGCACAACCATGTATTTGACCCTAAAGACAATGTGACTTAAAGATTTAGTAAGGAGATCATCGATCAGTGCGATGTTGTAACGTATGAGCTGAAACTGAGACAGGAAGAAGTAATAAGGAACATGAAAGTACATTAACTCGTTTTAGCTCGAGCCCAAGCAGATGGAACGTGCTTCTTTTGCAAGGAGAGCCTCAACGGTGATTTTTTCAGACGCCAAGACCATATGAAAACTCACTTTCTTGGACTCGCCCACAACCAGTGCAATCTTCAAGCTGAAATGAAGATTGAATCCCCCGTCTTCATTCACAACTTTGGATCCTACGACAGTCGTTTTATTATGCAAGCTCTTGGAAAACTTCATCATTCCGAACTCGTCAAAAGTGCATTTTCAATCGCAAAGACCAATAAGAATTTTCTAGCACTCATCATCAACTTCAAATTCTTAGACAGTCTCTGCTTCACACTGTCTTCACTTGATAAACTGGTTAAACATTTTCGAAAAGTGGTCATGATGAATTCAGAATTACTAATGAAGAGTTTTCCAAGGAAGTTCAGGACGGAGCAGATCTTTAATTGCTATTTCAAAAGGGAGCATATCAATACACCCTAACGAAATTCATAGATGACTTCAAGCGTCAGACGCAGCCGACTGCTACAATGCTTTACGTAAGGAAGCGATAACTGACGAGTTTTACGAGCACGTACAGAAGGTCTTGCAGTTTCAACATCAAGGACAAGGGTCACTACTACGACATCTATGTGCGCCTTGATACAGCATTGTTGGCTGACGTAATGGAGAGTCTTAGGAAGATTTTGATGAAGATTTACGATCTGGACTTAGGAGTGACCTCGAATAATCTGATTATTCACAAATAGGCTCTTCCTACCCCTCTATAAACAAATATACATACATATAGCTTAATATTTCTGTATGCCAAACTCGTTGCCGATCTACACAACAAGAAGAACTATATTGCCGACTACAGAACTCTGCAACAGTACAGTATTTCAATGGGTGTAAACGTGACTCGAGTTGAGAATGGACTCTCATTATCTCATGCATGTATGAAACCGTTTATGGACACCACATCAATACGTAATTAGGCTAGGAATGATTTTGAAAAAAACTTTTGGAAACTGCTTTCAAATTCTGCCTTTAGGAAAATGATCGAGTCCAAGCGAAAGTGACAAAATGTAGTTGTTGTTTTTGACGACGAAGGTGCTCAAAAGTTAACAAACAAATCAACAGCACAAAACATTATTCCAATAACTAAAACTACGTGTTTATTTTTAATGAAAAAGTTGACGGTTTATCTTGATAGCACCATCAATTTGTGAGACTGTAAAGTCGGTCATGTAGGATATGCATTACTCTACGTGCTCGGTTGTTGTATACGGATACAGACTCTTATTTACCAGTTTAAGACTGATGATATTATTGAAGACTTTATAAGAATGCCATCCTTTGGCATGAGTTAATACGCTGTACCTTTATTTGGAAAGTTTCTTGACAACACAAATAAGAAAGATCCTTGGAAAATTCAAAGACGAGCACGCCAACTCTATCATCACACATGTAGCATTTTCCAGACCGAAAATGTACAGGGTTCGATCTGAACAACCAATGCCGCAGATGGATCTACATTTTATATACAGGAACCAGTCGGGAGCTGCAAGATAGCCGTCGTAGTATGCAAAAAGGCTAAAGGTATTAATCGTAGTGCTGTGAAGAAATATATCGTAGTGCTGTGAAGAAATATATTCCACATTTAAGATTATGATAGTCTTAGAGAATTCCATTAAAATTTATGCCACAATGCAAATTATTCGTAGTACTAGGCATGTAATACACCGAACAATATATTAAAACGGCACTGAATTGATTAGATACTAAGCGGTTTGAAACAAAACTCATGTACATACTTTTGCATTTTGCCATAAATATATTTCATTGTTTGATAAATATTATGATTAAACATTACATACATGTACTGTCTACGCTGTATGTTGTCTTCAGTCTTATTTAAGCATTCATCATGTCAGGAACTAATTTTCATTGTGCGCTCAAAGCACATTTTACCATGTGCATTTCTGGAATGACAAAAGTGGAAAGAGTACTTTGACTAGTTAAATTCTACAGAGATTTAAAATTATCGATACAGACAGAGTGTTGTACTGCTATTCGGAGCATCAGCCAAAGTTCTTTGCATATCTCAACCTTACGGTTCCATTCATTAAATTCCACAAAGGGCTACCAGATAAATATCCCGATGGGAATGATAAACCTTCAATTTTTGTTATTGACGATTTGATAGACTTAGCAGCTAGGAACAAAGACACCAGCACTGCATTTACTCGAACCTCGCACCACAGGAACGTCAGAAAAATCATTCTTTCTAAAGAACCTACTGACAATTACGACAAACTGTGGCTACTTGATCATGACTAAGTAGCTGAGGGACTCTAGTTTCCTAGCCCACCTCGGGCCCCAGATGAATGGTGGAAAAAAGAATGAGCAACTGTACCAAGCATATAAGTTTTGCAATTTTGCAATCTATTTATTGATTTAACACAATCTCAAAATGATTTTTACAGAATAAGAGATAGTGTATTTCCTGATAATTGCACAATTCTTGCTTTGAAATAATAAATAAAATACATTCAAATGACTTTTTCTAAATGTAATTCTGCTAGAGTCTCAGTACGCTAAGGGATCACTCAGATTAGCTTGTTTCCCCTTGTTTTTGGCAGTTTCCCAACCAGCTAGTCTTGGTACAAGTCTCTTGGGTCTTTAGAACAAAGCAATTTGTCATAAGAACGTTGAAACACAGCTTTCTAACCAAATTTGCGGTTCAGGATTTCGTCATTTTGAGACATCACAATCGCAATGAATAATTGTCGTTATTCTCCAATTAAAGAGTCCGCACTGCTCTTGCAACGACTACATCACCTGTCTGCTCCGGTGAAACCTCCCAGTTCTTGCATATTCAAAGCTGAAAAGCCTCGTCTACACCAATGCGTACCAGGTAGTCAAAGTCCTAAGCTGAGCACCAACATCACACTGTGACTTACCAGCACATACATCTTTCACAAGTGTCAAACAACAAATTAAAGAGTACGAAGTGGCCTCAAAAGTACAATGGAATTTGAGTCTTGTTGATTTCAAGTGCCCAATCCATAATAGCTGCTACAACAGCAGATGCATTTTCCAGATTCTGGTTCAACCTTGAATGCATATGGTATACTTGTACGCACCTTCTTTCAGTTTGTGGATGAACACCAATTTCAACGCCTACGATATCCTAGAGTAAATTGCACTTTTTTTCTGCTTCTTTGTCATTTCGGTCAGGATTTGAGTAACATCCTGTGTAGCAACATCTTGAGTAACGGGTTCTGTTGGTGTGGTTTCTTTTTCTTCTTTTTCTTCTCTGGAAATCGGAGGTTGCAACTTGCTCTTCAACTTCATTAGACCAAGTCACCAGTTCAGCAGGTGCTTCAGCAGTTGCTTAAGTTGGTGCTTCTGAAGGTACTTTAAGCATGATGACGTGACCGAAAGAAATGAGATGTTCGTTGTCCAGGGTCTAAACGTTAAATAAATAGTTTTTCGTAAAATAAAAGTATTTTTTGCCAAAACCCCTGATAGTCCCACGTAAGGTAGGGGTCCTAGGAAGACAGAAGACATAGGTAGGGAGATCCCAAAACCCTAGAGAGAAAGAAGGAGAGAGCTAGACTTTAAGCAGTTGCCGTTCATAAAATATTTCACGGACAGGTCTTTTCTCCTTATCCTAGTACTTGTCAACTCTAGGAACATTCTTTGTTTCCAGCGATGTGAAGCGTTTCACTAAGATAGTTTTGCTTGTATCCCTTTTTAAATATAGTTTTTCTCTTGGCCACGAGAACAGTCTCAAATTTTTAAGCGAGGCGGTGTGAAATCTGTGAATTCATTTCCATATAGATTTCGATGTACTTCTTCCTATATTTTAAGATTTACTTGATTTGGACTCATTTTTATAGATCTGTGATACGAATTATTATACAAGTTTTCACTGTAACTTGCTTTAAAAAGTAGATTTAAAAGTAAATTCTTAGCTTGTGCAAGCACTCATTGAACGTTGTTAACGGGAACATTCCAATCAAACAAAAAGATTTGCCGCGCCTTAAAGCACACAAAAATATTTTAAAACAGCTCTCGTTTGGAAGAGCAAGTGTGAATTCAAAGCGAAGGTTTTTGATTCAAAAGGGTAGTTTCTTACCTGTCCGAGCTGTTGCACTTATTCCGCTCGTAGGTAGTCTGCTTCTACGATGAAGAACTCGTTACTGAGCAGGAACATCAGATGCTGAATAATAAGCGTTATGGAGATGCTCTTTAGGATACTAAAAAATTCTGTGATTCTGATTTGCCTGAAGAAGTCAAATCAATGCTGTATCATGAATACTTAAAAAGAAGGAGCACGATGATAATAAGCCTATTCGTGTTACAATGGATGTTAAACCTAATATGACTGAAGCCGCTACTGAGCCGGCTCTAGAACAAGAACCTGAGCCTCCACGTTGCCAGACGCCGACGGAGAGATTTGGAATCATGAAAATGCAATAGCACATACGTTCATATTTGAAAGAAATTAATATTGTTAAATTATTATTATAAATACATCTATAATAGGTCTGCAGTTATTTACAAAAGGTATACTTTTATTTACAGGAGCAATAGGTTTGTAGCTACCAAGTATTAGTAAAACCCCGAGTACCGATACAACGAACATTATAATACCAATACCCACTTCACTTTTAGAGCACGCACAACGCACAGCTGATCCACATACTAATTTTTGTTTTCGATTTTAATGCCCATTGAGGGCGGCCTTCCTGCTGGTTTCCGTCTTGGCCTCGTTCTGGGCGTCTTGCGAAGGGACATCGCGCACAAAACATCGCGGGGAAAAATCATCGCGGCGAAAGAACATCGCGGCGAAAAACATCGCGACGAAAAAACATAGCATGTACATAACATCGCGACACAAAACATCGCAACAAGATCAAAGAAGTTGTAAAGGTTCATTAAAACATTAAGGTCGATCGTTCTAACCATTTTAATTTTTTGACGCTAGCCAGAGTTCCACTAAATCATACCCGACACTAGTACAACAGCAAAGAGCATCACAAGCATGCCCTGTAAAGTACGATGTAGAATTGATCACGCCTGATGTGAAACCACTACTCAAGCCTTATTGCTATCTCGAACCCCCGAGAGCCCTCTTTCAACAAGAGCCTGAAGCGCGTCTCTCACCTTTAATTATCGCTAAGGCTCTACAGCGGATACGCAGCGGATTCACAACATGCACAAAGTTTTTGAGATGAAACAAACAACACACACACACAATAACGAATTGTATAAGTTGTTTAAATGCGTCAAAAAACGAACAAATGTCATACACAATTTGGCCGCAAATCTTAAATTACCATTTGCGTTTGTTGCTTTTCTTTCACTCGGATTAAAATTTTCCTTCGAATTTCTACCTAATCTAAAAATGCTTGATCATTCATTTAAAGAAGCTATACGGAAGATTTCATGGAAAACCCAATTTAAACTCAACGATAAAGATTCACAAATGAGTGATTTTGAAAATGTTCTATATGTTTGTAAAAATAGTATTAACAAAACGTATTTTCATAGTGACTTAGAAAAGGTTTTATTTCCGTCAGAAACTTTGAATAAGATATTATGCTCAAGAATTATGCAAAACACGAGGCACCGGTCATTCTTGTCCATCCAACTTTTAAATAAGTTCAGGAAATTCCGTATTCAAAATAACATAGTGGTAAAACCAGCAGACAAGAATGCTGGCATCTGTGTTATGTATAAGAGTGATTATGATGAGGAGATTTTCCGTCAATTAAATGACGAATTAAACTAATTTCCATCAACATATACCCAATTTCAATTGAAAACAGCAGATCTTGTTAGTATTTCAAAAGGTTATGATAGATATAACATTTTGCCGAAAGAATTTCAACTTAATAAGATTATGCCAGAAAAGTATAATGCTGCAAAATTCTATATTTTACCAAAAGTACATAAGGAGTTTACATTATTTCCACAGGGCAGACCCATTTCAAGTACAATAGGCACTGCTAATAGGAATTTAAGTAGAATTCTAAACTACATTTTAAAACCAATTATGAACTATATTCCTAACATGATAATCGATTCAACGCATTTCTTGTTATTATTAGAAAATGTAACACTAGATGCACAAAAGAAGTACATGTTAGTTACGGTTGATATTAAGGCATTATATCCTAATCTTCCTTTAAATGTATGTAAAAAACGCTGCTGTGAATTCTTTTTGGAACATTCAAGTAAAATTAATTTACCTTTTCAGTTTGGGATTTGTGAGCTAAATAAGCTCATGGGTTTATGCTTGAACTATAGCTTCGTAGAGTACGAAAATAAGTATTATTATCAACACAAAGGAATACAAATGGGAAATAACGCAAGTGTACCAATTGCTAATATTACTGTGTTTAAGGAACTTGGAGCTATTTTAAGTCATACAGAAATTGTATTCCACAAAAGATTATTGGATGATATATTCATGATAATTGACTGCTCAAAGATAGTCGACTTTCATGGTTGGCTTAGTAATACTATTAAACACGAGTTTCTAGAATTTACACACACTTTCGACCCTAAAACTGTAGATTTTTTAGATATGAGAGTAAGTCTTGACCATAGCAATAAGTTAAGTACATCTCTATTTACTAAACCAATGTCTAAGCATCAGTTTGTACACTACAAGTCAAACCATCCAAGACATTTACTAAATTCCCTTCCATATTCCCAAAGCCTTCGAATAATAAGAATATGCAGTAATACGGCAGATTGTGAAGTTGAATTACATAAGCTGTTCAATAAGTTTAGACAAAGCCAATACCCGGAAACCGTTCTGCATAGATGCCTTGAAAAGATTTAAAACATTTACAGGGGTGATTTCCTTAAAACAAAAACTATTTACTTGTTAAATAATCTGTCTATACATAATCCTGACATTCTATGTAAATACAACACTAAATCTATTCCTAATACACAGCGGGATTTGAACTCCGTGTTTGTCATTTTACCTTTCTATAAGAACATTGTAAAATTAGGGAATATTGTAGTTGATACTCTGAACGAGGGCATAGATACATGCAATGATCAAAATATTAAATGTGTAGCTAAGAACTTAAACATTCGAATAGCATACAAAATCACAAATTCACTTGCTATGTACCTAAAATAGAAATAAAGTATACAACGTATACTTGCCTATAAATACCTCTGTATAATTTCTTTGTCCTTCACTTCTTGTCAAACTGTAGAAACACAACCTACTTAATACATATTTTAAATACACAAGCAGTAACTTGTGTTTTAACAATCTAAGTTTTTACAACAATAACACCGACACGTAGAAGTCTGATTCAATTTAGGTAATAATAATATTATTATGGTTAATGGTACATTAATTTAAGATAAAATTAAGGTTTAATTTTAAGAATAGATGTAAGTTTTAGAATAAATTTGTAAGAAATCCTAATACTAAGTTTGGTTCATTGTGATTTTTAGCCTGAAGAAGCTATTGCGAAACTAGTCGCTGAATAAATCACAAAAATATTTATTTTTTGTCTACTCCGGCTCCTGATTATCTTACCGATTGACATTAACTACCCACTAGGGTTTTAAAAAAATCTTAAAAACCAATACTGCGTTGGAAAGCTGATTCTAGATAGAATCATTCATTTTTTTTTTAATTCGTATAATTTATTTCAGTTTAGGTCGTAGTA
Organism: Ceratophysella sigillata; assembly: GCA_034693865.1. Lineage (NCBI taxonomy): Eukaryota > Metazoa > Arthropoda > Collembola > Poduromorpha > Hypogastruridae > Ceratophysella > Ceratophysella sigillata. The sequence goes on along the minus strand of JAQFXY010000873.1, from coordinate 751 downwards.
TATTTTTTTGTACAAATATAATATGTGTTTTTGATTGGTAGATATGTTTGACTAAAGAATATATTAATTAGTGCGTATGTTTATTTATGTGTTTTTAAAAATATCCTGTTGGCTGTTGAATCTGAAATCCAGAGTAGTATTAGGGATTGAGTTTCGCATCGTAAAGGTTAAAGATTCGGTGTCCTGAATTCGGGAATGGCTGAACCAAACCCTCAAACCCTAGTCGAAACAAAAGGGAGGAACTTTACGATACCTTAATCTTTGCTTTACTCTGCTACGTTCGTATCCAAAATGTTGCCGAAAATTCTCGCGATGAAATTGTGTAGAGATGACGGATTAATTTTATAAAATAAATATTACTTAAAAAGTAAATAAAGTAAATATCCTATAATTATTGAACATAAAAAAAACTCTTTGTCTACGACTAGGTATTAAACTAAAGCTTAAAAACTAAATTATTATCACATATTTTGAAGAGACCTAGTCCTTCGTTCCAGTCTAACTTAAATCGGTTCAACGCTAGTGTACTAGCACTACATATAGAGAATTCAAAAAATAATTTTTCCGATAACCTTTGCTTAAAAACTGAAATTAAATCGTAGTCAGTACTCCCAGAGTTAATTGCATACAACTGCCTATTGTAAATAATAGAATGAGCAAGAAAGATCAGAAAGTCCCCAAGCTTATGATTTGGAAAACCATTCAATTTATTACCCAAACATGCTGAAATACCCATGCTTTCCAATTTACA
>JAQFXY010000872.1:0-15497 GCA_034693865.1 Ceratophysella sigillata | reverse complement strand
AGGGATCGTACCAATTAGATCCAAACGAGGACTGGCCCATCAGATTGAGACTGTATGAGCCAGGCCACGACTGCTCCGCTAAAATTGGTATATTGAATGTTGAATGATACTACCTTGATATTCAGAATGTTTTATAGAAATAGGAATTGGCTATTCTAGTAATGCTGAACATTACAGAGTTGAATATTTCAAAGTAAATAAAGTGTTGGTAAAGCCAAATATATTGCTTTCTGATTTAATCGCCAGTTTGTAGTTCAATCTGTAAGCAATAAATAAGAAATTATGAATAAACGTGTTGAGCGAACTATTTGGTAAATGGTATTTGGTTATTTTGGGGAATTTTTTTTTCACTTGCAATGGTATGGCGCCACCGTGGCTAGACCATATATTTAAATTGCTCGATTTTCAATTTTATCTACCAAATGTTAAAATCCGTTGCGATTAGTGCATGTTTTGAGAATCACGAATCTCACTGCCTGGTAATATAGTTGCTAGATAGAATAAGGAATCGAGTAGTTTCTGTGAATTGATTGCTTCAGAAAGCAAATTTTTAGAACATAAATTCGTGCATGTCAATTAATTGTACTTTATTTCAAGATAACTGTGACTGGATACACTTAAGATTAGCGGAGTAAAGTGGTTTCATTGCATGATGTTTAAGTAGGTGCAGACAACAGATGCTAAGCTGAATGATCTTGAGTAAATAAAGTACGTTACTTGAGAGTCGAGAAAGTGAAATTCGCATTGTTATGCGAAAGTAAGGCATTTTACTAATCAAATACCATCTATGTTTACATAAACTACTGTCTTGTATACCACATTAATATTTAGCACTCTCCTACTAGGCCAATGCTAATAGGCTACTATGTAGAGTTTGGTGGGTCTATTGTGTATTGTGTACAGTTGTTAGTGTAGAGTACGCGTATTTAACTCCGAATGCGTGCATACTCACGATTCACGATCGTAGGATTCACGAGACTAACAGGATAATGGATAGTTAACTTGTCTCGTTTAGTTGTACTAAATGAATTAAGCACTACTTGGCATAACCTTGATGCCTGCTCAGAATTAAGCTCCATGAATAATGAAGCTCCATCGTGTTCTTAATTCCGCATAACAGTATGCTAAGTGCTAACCAATGATAAAGAATGAAACTTTTAAAAGTCACACGTTTGTCCTGGATTCGAATTAGAATGTCCATGGCCATTCAAGAAGCCCAGCCGAAGCCACGTTGTGTAGCCGAATACAAACTTGGTTTAAACGGTGGCCCGAATTTCGGTTTTGAAGTTTGGCAAACAACCTTATGGTTCAAGATGAAACTTAGCGTCTGTCAGCATAGCAACAGAAGCCGGAACGAATAATTATTGAACTTATACATATTTTAAACCTATAACGAGTAAACTGTGAAATTAGGTCAATTGACGACTAAGGTCCTATTCTAGATTCTACGTTCCGATGTGTGGTAGTGATTCGTGAGATGTTAGTACGAGGATTTATGCGAATTTCTTTACCAAAATAAATTGGCTATTGTATTATTTTCAGCCAAATCAGTGTCACTTTTTATGATGTCATTGCTTGGGAGTCAGGCCGTGCTAACTGCTCAGCTCCCCTGACGTCATTGTCATTATTCCAATGTTCCTCAAATCTAAATATGAAGATGAGCAAGTGTCAAAAGTATGTGGGATGGGTTGTTTGGGGGGAAGCGCCGTAACAATAAGCAAATGGGGACTTAGCTGTGCAATTACTCTACTCAAAGCCAAATAACGCCAGAGACAAAATCCTATTGAGTTTTAAAGTGGGCCAAGTGGGGGCTTGGCTTAAAAAATTATGGTTTGAAGGACACAGTATTTACGCTTTTTTTCAATTTGGAAATATCTGGTATGAATTCAACATGAGCAGAACTTGTTGGGAATGCGTGTACTATATGGCTAGTGCCATGTTCCTCTGCCGCCGTATTCCAAGCAAAAAAATCCCCTTCTTCACGTATAATGCGATAATGTAAATTGGGAGAAGGGCTGTTCTTCCCTTAATTGTGATGTAATCACATTATACCCGTTAAGGTGAGACCGTGCAGAGCAGACCGAGATCTAAACCTGCCAAACCAACAACAAACTATGCATAATGCTAAACTAATCCATTCTTCAGCTCTGCTGTTTCTTAAAAATGACTTCCTAGATGTACAGTACATAATGTATTATTATTATGCATTATATGCATGGTCTCAGGAATGCTGGCTGATGTCGTAGAAAAATTGCAAACACGAGCACGCAACCCATCCTCATCTTAATTATTATTATGTTTTTCTCTTGGCCTTCCTACAGCGTGTCTAGTCTTACACGAGACTTAATTTCCACATGCCAGCTTCTTCTTATTGTCAACAATAATGAATGAATTACATTATTTGAATTAGGTCGCAACGTGAAGATTATTTCTGCCTCGGAAATCGTAAAAACGTATCCTTTATCATTATATCTTTGTCAGCATAATTGCTCTTTCTTTAAATGCTATTGTTAATCTTATGCAAATACTTCTGATGAGCATGGGAAGCTTAGCCGCAGCTTATCAGAACATTTCCGGTAAACAAAGGCCTAAGGAGGTCATTTTCCGCCGTCTTGAAGCACCTGGTGCTAATAAATCTGTAGTGCACACGCCCAGCCCTTTTCCGTACTTTAACGTATTTAGTAGTACGGGAAGTCGGTCTGAAGATACTGAAATAGAAAGTGAGCCTGCGGATGTGGCAAATAACAAAAGTTGTACGGTTGTACCAATTAACAATAATTCATTAACATCTTGCTTTACCTTATGATTATGACTATAACAAGCATTTCTAAATTAATATTTCTGATTTTTGATATAGCAGTTAATTTAGACGGTGACCAGTTCCATTATGTTTTCAGTTGTAGTAAAATTCCGATTCAGCACACACGACACTACCACATGATGGAGGTAGCCAGAAAGGTTTACATTTTGCCACACCATAATGCATAACAATAATTTGGAATGCACTCTCTGCTTGTTGTTGTTAGGTGCAGAGGAGAGAACCGTGCTATCTTGCAGATGTAACCTGAGTCTTGCATGTAATCCTGAAGTAATGGAATAAGTAATCACGTTCAGCATTAAGCATCATCCTAGTACCAAAACCTTCTCCCATTATGAGAACATGGCAAGGGGAAAAAAGTAAATATTTTACAATGTTGTTAGGCCGGAGTGTGATGTGATGATGGGCTTAGTTGGGGTCGAGCTTTTGTGCAACAATACTGCTGGCGTACAGAGTTCTGCTCAACAGGCATTTCCTACGCTTCCAACAATAAGGCATTAGATCCTGCTGGTCCCACAGTGGAACTTCTGTAATTTCCTGCCTCTGCCAACTCGAGTGTGACGTGGACAGAAGCCAATTATTTCATCCTAATTTTAAATATCATTTAGGAGTTCAGTTGGTGTACTTAATAAGGAGCCATTGTCTTGTTTACATTCCAACTTCCCCTCCGTCTTCTAGAACTCAACTAGCAAAACAATAAATTGCACACGACGCACAAGGGAAAGGCGTAGTTTGTAGCTGATGCTGCTCGAGTGTTTAGAGCCACGTAGCGTCACCAATCACCACGGCCTCACTTTGCATTAAATATAATATTGGCTTGGTTCTAGGCCGTATTATAAACAAATTAGAGGAGGACCATAACGCTCCTGCCAGAAGAAGTGCCAGTGTTCGGGCATAAAGTCATGCTAATTGTAAACTATTCTTGGTCCGGGAAGAGATAGTTCGTGCCAGTGCGGGTGTGTGTGGTGCTGTATGCAGTGTTGTCTACAGTAGGCTGTGCCCAATTTGTGTTCATTAGCAAAACGAGTTTCCACGTTCAACCTGAGGTTATTTTAGAATCGACGCAAAAATGGCGAGCAAATATAAAGGATCTCCAGTTCCAACCACTCCTGCCAGAAACGGATCTTATGCTGCGGAACACATTCCAGGTAAAACTATTGTTATATCCATTACATGTGTCACTGAATACGGAGAAACTGCTCCATCTGTTTCATAGGCATAAATCCGGTTTAGACCGTTGTTGGGAGAACTGGCTCCTGTGAATACCTTGTACAGACGTTCATGCGGTTAAACGGGAATTGGTGCATTCCATAAGGATAGACTAGCAGCTGTCGTAATCTCGCAAGGCTCTTCAGTGCCAATTGAGCTTCAATTATGGTCTCAAGTACGTTATTGCATTGATTAGGACTCAATATTAAACCGTAGTGGTTGCCTTTTGCCGCAGAAGACTGAAAAAAGGCAAAAAAAAATTCCTATTAAAATAACGTGCATGCGTCGGTGGTAGCAAATCAGTTTTTTGTAAATCACTGAAGAATTCAGCTTTTAAATCAAATGTCATTGCAATAATGGAGAACTGCATTGCGGAGATTTAAACTATTACAGTTGTATACCTTATAATCAACGTTTGTTCTTTTTTTTTAAAAAGAAAAATTCATTATGACTTTTATGCGATATTTTGCAGTTTTTATTTCCTTTTGACGAGTGTGATGTTTTCCACGCCTTGAGCAATAAAACTGGTATAGACTCCATACAGAGCTGCTCAGAGTGAGCAGAAAAGACATTCACATGATATAGGGGACGTCGCTAAGCTCTGAAATCTCAACAGCTAACTCTTTCGAATGTCCCTTAATGTGTAGAATTTGACAACTCGCTTCTGTGAGCATTGTATGTATATTCTGGTCGTGCTGTAAGCGTCATTTCATTAGTAATCAAATACGCCTCTTTGTACATACATGAAAAAATACGTTTTGAACACTAAAATTGATATTAACTAAATCATTGAGCCTGTTGGGACTAAATGATAGAAGGAGATCAATATTATTTATATAGCTTACTATTGTCTTAATTAAGCTCCGTTATACCAAATAACTGTCCGCCTTGATCTGACTTATGGCTGAAGCTGAGCCATCAAAGCATACACGTGGAGCTTGCTAAAATTATTTATATATTTATTTAACGCTTCGCCCTTTCTCTTTCCATTGTGAATTGTGATTGTGCTGGTATGGTGGTAGTACTTATTCCACAGGCATGAAGTTATGTACTCATCTCAAGGCCCTATCGTTAACTCTACGCGTTAACTACATAGGACACACAAAAATGTGATTAATGACGACAAGAGAAAGTTATATCTATAGCCACTATTGGTGCATTTTTTTAGTAGTTCGTAATTACGGAATGGAATGCAAGGGCTAAAGATATCCATCCTCTCTTACTCCATTAACAGAGATAGCACAGGAGAGCTGAATAGGATTCAGAGATTGAAGGACATGAACAGAACATGACATGGCGAAAAGGAGTCTGACAATCCGATCGTCGACCGTGTAGCATTGGCAATAGCAAGCAGGAGCCGACAGCTTTTGGTTTAGCTCGGCTTTTTCACATGTTTTGGAAGGAAGTCAGCCTTTCGTTATCTCTCGTCTCGTTTTTGATTTTTCCCATTCAATTGTTTCAAAGCCCTAATGCCCTTCCATGGTAAATGGCAACGGGACGACGGCGAAAAAAATCCCTGCCAAAGAATTCTCCAGTAAAAAGTTTCCCTGCCAAAAAGTTCCCACATTTAAGCCATTGACCTCAAATTTTAAATTGTGATCAATTTATGTTCAGTGAGGCTAGGCTATAGGGCCATTGAATTGAATTCCTAATAGTAAACTTAGGCTAGATTTTCAAATAGAAGTCAGTAGTCAGACAAAATTCAGGCAACTTTTTCTAGTGAACTTTTTCGGGAAAACTTTTCCGCGAGGGAATTTTTTCGTGGAACGAAGCCACTCCATAGTGGGAATGAGTCATGCAGTAGAGAATGTGAGGGATGGAAGTCAACAATGTGAATGCACGTGGAAGGTGGGATTGAATGGGATGAAAAAGGAATTATGATCAAAATATCATGTGGATGTTCGCAAAAGAGCGTTTGATACTTGTCGTGTCTACTTGCGTATGTATCAGGATCAGAAATCTCTGTAAAAGGCTCCCAATCTCCACACTAGAATGCACAGACAGGTAGGCAAGGCCTCGTTGGCTCACGGGAAGAGAATCATTTTACGGATGAAGCACAAGAGCAGAGAGCTAATCCGCATAATGTATTCAGAAACCTGTACTGCAACACCTCGGGGAACGTCAGGCTTATACCTACGCATTACCATCTTACAGTTTCTGTTTTTTCAAATTCTGACAATAAAAAAATAATAGGAATGAGTTAGTACAAGTCACTAAACAAGTTTTTTCGCAATTTCTAAAATGCCGGAACTGAAAAAAAAATGTAAATGACAGGGTCAAATAGAAATTGTCTGTATTAGCATAAAAGAGATGTCAGGATTTGGTTAGAGTTTGTTGTAAATAGAGGTGTGGTGCTCATTAATGAGATCCAGAACAAATGTCACGATATAAAATAGTAAACTCGTAAGTTGCAGGCAGTAGTAGAGTATTTAATTAAAGGATCTCTCGTAATGTGTCGTAGGCGGACCACTTGTTGGAAGTACAATGACATCAATTTCTGTTTTTTAGGCTGTAAAATTAAATCCAAAGGCTGTTAGCTCAATAAAATCAATTATGTATATTGTAAGCACATAGAATCGAGAAACTTTTAAGTAATCCAAGTTTTAAGCCCCAGGTCTTACTTAACGAGGAACAGGTAGATGCTTCTTTGAGGCCTCGGAAAGGGTTTAGAGTTTCCAGATTTTATGAGCGTTAACAACGATTACTGCAACTTAACGCAAGCGCAATTGAAACCGCTCATTTATTGACAGCGGAAGATGACTTTGAGTAAGAATTGAGGTAGGCGTTGAGAATTGCGTATTGTGTTGTCTAATTGACTCTCGAAGGTAGCCTGTTTAGCTTCAAAAAGCACTGCAGAATTCGTTTATTAATAAATTAGTCATATTTTTGTTTATGTATCCTTTACATAAAAAATACGTAAAAGTCGCTGAACAAAAGCGTTGTTACATTTCGCAGTCAATCGTCGATAGTGCTCCTGTAGTTCTAAAATTGAAAACGCATCTCCTACGCTTATATGGTAGTAGGTACAACGCCTTTGGACTGTTACACACAGCACTGAAAAGTGTAATATATTCTTGTCTAATAATGGTACTTATACGAACATGGAAAGAACTTTGCTTATGGTTTTGTCTCGTTGTGAGCACCTCTTGTACGGAGTAAAAAAAATGAAGCTCCAATACCACCACTACTGCAATTTTTTTAGTATTGTACAAACAGTTTTTATAATGCGTCCGTAGGATAGTCATGCATTTAAAATTCAGATTGGACATACACACGTAAGAATTCCGTCCCCTATCCAGTGAATTCTAGGTATTTATGTAGGGTATACCAGTAGTGGGACCGAGATGTTTAGAGGCATAAATATAAACTGCAGAAGCAGTTATTTTGGATGTAAAACCACGTCGAAGATTGGTCTGACGTGCTTTGTATACGTGGGATTGGGATAGAAAGTGGGAAAGTAAATTTTTATCGGTCTGGCTGTATAATACAGTAGGATTATGACAACGCAATGCTAACAGTGTCGTGGTTGAGGTAGGGTAGCGGGATCAAGAGCAGGTTTAGGTCATATGTATATCTTACCAGATCATTAGTACTGTCGCCTGTTTGGCTTGCAAGTACTTAATGACAATGACACTTTGAATAAGTAGGTACTTAAGTAATGCAGAGATAAAGGAAGTTCAAAATTGTTTTATACCTGATTAGGAGCACTTTAATTGCTTTATAATAACCCCCCTCTTCCTTTCTGGTTCTTACAGAGCGTCCCAAAACCCCAACGACCAGATCCCGTATCGAAGAAAAGAATGCACTGATAAGCCTCAACAATCGTTTGGCAGCCATATTAGAGAGAAAATCACAATTGGAGGATGAAAACTCCCTGCTCTCCAAAGAGGTTCCTTTTTATATTAGAAAAATATCGTGAAACGAATAAATTCTTGAAATGCATTATCTAACCTATTTTTGGTGTAAAATTCCAGTTAGTCACCGAACGTGAGAATACGATTTCCACGCTTAGCAAGCTCCAGAGCACGTACGACAATGAGTTGGAGCAAGTTCGGAAGCAGCTTCAAGAAAGTGAAAAGGATCGAGCTAGGTTGGAATTGGGTCAGCAGAAGCTGGCCCAGGATTTCAACGAAGTCAGTAACAGGTACGGAGCCAAGTGAAATTTAAATCAAACCGAATTTGGACTATGGCTTCCCAGAACAATTTTACCATTTTGTATTGTAGACTCGATAAGAAAACGAAGGAATGCAAGAAAACTGCCGATAAATTGGGACAGGCTGAAGATGAAATTGCCAACTTATTTGCTGGGCTTCAGAAGGCCAATGCGGACAGGGACAAGCTGTCCAACGATAAAAGAGTAAGAAATTATTAACAAGAGCATTGAACTTAAGCCCATTTCAAACAATCTCGTTTGATGTTGATTCATGTACAATTTTTCGCTAATTCCAGGACTTGCAAGACGAGCTGGCTAGACTTGGGAAACTTGTGGATGAGCTAAATTCCAAATTGGAGAATGAATGTATGCAAAAGATTGAATTCCAAGGTCATTTGGACAGTCAAATTGAGGACTTTGTGGTCAAAAAGCAAATCTATGAGCAGGAGATCATGAACATCAAGAGTCATCGGGAAGTTGAAATTGCGGAAATGGACGGTCGCCTCAAGAAGGTAAAGTGAATTCTCGAACGTAGTACGCTTTTGAGTTTGATCATCCTGGGTACTTAACTAATTATTTTATTCGATTCCGGATTATAATGAGAACGAGAACAACCGTATCTGTACTAGCAAATTCAAATCGGAAATAGCTGGATTCTTTGCCAAATCATTTTTTTAAATAACAAAAACACTGAAAAAGCCATGTAAATAATTCCCTGAAATGACAATATGCTTAAATATTAAACCGAAGGATACGACCATAATTTTTCTTACAAAGTAATGATAAAAAACAAACTAGCACTAGAAATCGAGAACTCAGAAACGTAAATGATTTTCTGAAAGCGACCGACTACTGATTGTAAATTAATTTAAATATTGCGGTTCAACGACTATTTACTATATTCTTTGCATTACACTACCAAATATAATAGATTCTTTGAAATTCCGAAATTGGCAAAACAGCTTACCGTTAAATAAATAAATTGGCAACGATTACATTCAAATCGCATACACAGTTCAAAATTTTTTGCTGATTCATAGTTTATCCTAATCTAACTGTAACATATTCCGGGCATTTCAGGAGTACGAGTCCAAGTTGGAGAATGACATTCAGCAACTTCGGGACGAGTACGAGAACCAGGCTCAGAAGAACAAGGAAGCCCAAGACAATCTGTACCGAACCAAGGAGGATGACTTGAGAAGTCAGATCAATCGACTGAAGGATGCCATTGCCGAGCGCGGAAGTGAAGTGAGCGTGATCACAGACAAGCTGAACGCTACGCTCCAGAGACTGTCCACTTTGGAAGGAGACAATTACGGCCTGGTCAAGACCATCAAGGACCTCGAGAACAAAATCGCCAACGAGAGGGACTTACATGCTAGACAGATGAACAAGAAGGATTTGGAGAACGACGAGCTTCGAGCTGACAAGGACAAGCTCATCAAGGAATACCAGGATCTGTGGGACACCAAGGTGGTACTCGACAACGAAATTGCCACCTATCACATGCTGCTTGAGGGAGAAGAAAGACGGTAAGACGATGAAAATGAAACAATTGGTTTTAAATATGGATAAGGGCATGCCATGTCGCCTACATTTACAAATACAACTAAAATGATGAAACAGTACTGGAGGCATACAATGTCGCCTCCACTATTCTTTCATTATTTTAGTCAGGTTGGATTAATGTTTCCCAACCGCGAGCCCTGCGGGCTTTTGCAAGAAAGCTAACTTAACCTAAATCGAATTAATCAAACCCGGAAGGAGGTGGCAGTTTGAGACGACAATGGAAGTTGTCCATGGCACACGACATAGCCTGTCCTAATCCTAATCTATACTTCAACAAGTTTAAGTTTAAATTATTGCTGCGAAAACTTCGTTGCGAAAAGTTCCCTTGAAAAGCTAAATAAGTTTGGGCCATATAACAAAGGTTTAGAATTAAAATTATTTTGGCAATGCTAGGATGACTTCATTATTTAAAAATCCAATAAACCTGTTTCTTATCAAGCCTAACCAAACTAAGCGTAACCTGGCCGCAATTTAATTGTTAAGGTCGAACCGTAAAAATTGAAAAGGGAATTATTCGCCATGTTATTCCACGTTTTCGTGTAGGCGTTTGGCGAAATATTCAAAGTAATTTTTATTTTGTCTTGTTTTCCCTTCAGTTTGAGTCAAATTCCCAGCACTTCCAGTGATGACGTGAGAAAGACAACTCGTCAGGAGTCAAAGTCGTTCTCGAAGACCAAGACCTCGTATACGCAAATCTAGAATTCCAGATGTCGATAAGAAGATCAAATGCCGACGTTATTGTTCGAACGAAAATGCCTCTTCTCTCCTATCAACCAAATACAATTTTTTCCATAGCAAGGTTTTAGGCGAAGTTTTGTGATAACAGTTTTACCTTTGCACTGCAGTGTTCTATTCTAGGCACATAAAGTCTAGAAGCTCGAAACCCTTTCCAGCCCGAGGCCTCAAAGTTGCATTACCTTTCACTCCTTGTGCAAGGCCTCAGGCTTTAAACGTTGGCAGATTTCCAAGACTTTCTGTGCTTGCAATAGACCTATATCCCTTAGAATTACGGCCAAGAATGACAAACCACCGTTGCTCCTTTGACACATTCCAATCCATATTGACATTAATTGAGAGAAATACGACACGCGCAGTTAAAAATATTCTTTATATTGTAAAGGGCATACAAATTCTCTGTTAGCAGCTCTGTTTGTCGTTCATTGTTAAAAATCAATTTCAACGAATAGTGGAATACCTTTCCAAATTCTGAGCTTTAATTAATTCGTAAATTCATGTATTTCCTTATCTCAATTGCCAACATTTTCCATTGTGCTTGACAATGTTACCTCCTACCTCCTGATTTTGAACTATAAACCGATTTACCTACAGCGCTGAATTGTACAAGCGAAGCCAATCTCAGTTTTAGACTTATGTAAATTAATCCAATGCCCGTTTCAGTTCTTCAACACACAACCGAAGTAAAACTGAAATAAAGGTTGAGTTAAGGACGAGGTACGTCCTCCCACCTGAGGCATCAATCAAATGTTAAGTTTTTAAATAATTAACTATAGTTAACGGTATAAGGCTTCATACAAAAAAACAAGCACCTCTACGGTGCGCGAATATGCATTCCCTACGTAAATATGAGCTAATTTCATCTTAGTTTGAAAATTCAAGCAAAAACTATTTGGAAAAGAGTATGGAAGACTAAAATGTTTTCGCATTAAACGCATTGCACTAACAGAAAATCGAAATTTTAAAGATATGCGTAGGTGGATGGACGTATTTTGTCCTTAAGTACAGTACTGGAAGATACACTACCAATTTTAAACGTAATATTTATGAGAGATTATAAGTAGTTGTTATTGTTTTAAAGGAAATAATCAGCGCTAAAAGAAATGTTCGAAATGAGAGCCAAAATAAGTTAGTTACATTTATTTTTCTTCAGTTTCTACGATTCATTTGTCAGTATTTCAGTATACTTGTAGCTTTATGGCTATTAATTGAGAAATACAATGTTTGTAATTTCCAACGCGACACCGGTTAGGAATTGTGAATGAATTGTCATGTACGGAATGGAAGCAGTCTTGACGTCCACCGCAACAACCGCGCACGCACTCGTGTGCGTAAGTTACAACTATATGTACATACAACAATGTACAATCATATTGATTTTCTGCCTAATATAATTTTCATGTTAAATATGTTACTGTACCCTGTAGAAATAATAATGTATTGTACAGGGATCGAATCGAAACTACTAATATTCATGTTCATTGCTTGTACTATACATTTTGTGGTTAGTTTTGAATAAAATTGCTTGAGTATTTGAAAATGTTGAAATTCTCCAGACGACCAACTCATTTGAGAGAGCCGAGCCATTGTTGGCTCCCATTGCATTTTGCATTGTTGAACTTTCGCTCTTCTCCTCCGCCATGGCTTTCCCATCCAAAATCCAAACAGAAGAGCGGCGGAAGAGAAGAGGGAATATTTTGAAAGTTTTCGCTCTTGTAAATATAGGAAATAGGGTCAGGTTGGGTCAGGGTTGAATTTAATTAGTAAGGAGATCGATCCTCAGAGTGGACAAGATGGAGCATAGGCGTAACGCAGTGGACGAGCCTGAGAATGTTCCAATTCCGTCGGTCGCCCCTGAGTACGCCATGAGAGCTCTTTCCGGCCGAGGGTTTGCTACCAAGGCCCATCCAGCCGCTGGCGGAGCCCGAGACTCCCTTGACGGGCGAAGGATTCCAGGAAGAGCTCAGTTCATGGCTCAAGGGGCAGATGGTCGGGCTAAGCCGCGAGGTCCTGTTTTGGACTACTCCCTCAATCCGCCCACGGTCCCCATGGATGGAAGACGGAACTCAGCCCCGCCGATGTTTGGTAAACCCGTGAATACCAAAGTGAAAGGGCACTCCATTGCACAGGGCATACTCTTTCCGCCACCTGAAACATCAGTCGATATTGAGTGTGGATTGATTCGTACGTAATACTAACTAAGCACTAAATAAAGTAACTACCGCGTAAATGGGATGAGCTGTTGCACGAAAAACAAGTCCTGAATTCTCAATTAATCCATTGGTGGAAAATAGGAGAGGAAAAATGTGTATGTTCCTATCCGCTTACCTTTTGTAATGCCAAGGACGTTTTAAATAATTCCCATGGAAGTTTCCCGTTTTGTAAAGGTTTTAGCGGTCTTTCAATCCGCGATAATGTGATTTAGTACATTTAAAACGAGTGTACTTGTATAACTATAAACTGTATAATAATTTTTTTCAATTTCCTTTCAATTCCCACTTATTTAGCACTCAATTCTCCGAAATGGCGCCCTAAAATCTTGCCCACTAGACCGGATTTCCTAATAATCTGATCCCCACTAAATTACTCCATGCCGTTAACAACCTAGTTTTTTAAACTGTGGAATTAGTCCGGCAAAGTCACCTAGCTGGTTCTCATTTACGCGATAGTTACTGTATAATGATTCCCAATTAAAAGGCCAAACTGTAATTAGCCTCCGTTGTTATCCCAGTCGATTTTGACTAATGGCGGCATTCATCCGGTGCATCTTTCAATTACATTTCAGTGGAAGATCAAGTGCCGCCTATTACCGACTTACGTCCATACACAATGCGCCCCACGGCTATGCTTAAGAAAATAAAAGATGACATTGAGCAGGGGAAACGATTCCCAGCTCAACGGCGATTGGTACTCCATCACCAACGTAAGCACAATCCAGTTCAATCCTTTTTCATTCTGTTTTGGGAGTATTCAAGGAACCAATGATAAGGTTGCCATTATTCAAACCAACAACGTCTTTCCATCCCTTGACTATCTAAAGCTGTTGAGCTCCATTGAAACATTCCACAACAGACATTTTCCCAAACCGATGTATTGAGCATCTGACCCACCAATTCTGTTAGAAGCGGAGTATTTGCTTCTTTCGTTTTAAAAACAATATCGATTTGATGTTTGGGCCTGAGTGTTGCCAATAAGTGCAATATACCCTGTGCCTTTATTTTTATATAATACAAAAATATTTAAAATATGAAACATGGTGTATATGCTTACTTCCAGCTCCTCCCTATGATGCCGGGCCTGAGGCTTTAGCATGCTTGCAATCGTTGGACCACATCTTCTTCAAGAAACTTACTGAGATTCCTGACGGTACCAGTTACTAATCATTATCAAGAAATTGTATTTCGTTCACCAAATAATTCTTCAAAATTATTTGTTTGCTTCCGTTTTCCCTTGTAGATATGAATGTGAAAATTGATATTGGACAAAAGGCAGTGGTGACTCATCGCGGCCGAATCTTGTATCTCATTGGAGAAACTCAGAGTTCATTCAGTCGATACATGCTGGACCGGCGATTCAATTCTGTTATGCGAGATCTGAATCAAGATATTGCGATGTCATTCATTGGTCATCAACGAGGAAATCGTGGGGTACGCATACTATCTAAAAACTTTGTTAGTTGTACAGTAACGCGAGCACTAAATCCTGTTCCCATATTTCCATACGCAGTACATCCAGGTTTCAGTAGGACCTGAGCGGACTGTTGTCGGGACTATTGAGCAGGACTTTTGTGATTCAACTTATTCGATCAAGGATGATGAAGGGCGTGTGGTGAATCGGGTTCAGGGACCCTGCTACGCCGTCTGTGTCCCCTGTTGCTTCTGGTGTTGCAATGAACATCATCAAGTCTCTGAGTCGGACGGCGTGACGGACGTGGGCAAGGTTCAATGTCATTGGAAGAAACAACCTTTCAGCGATGCGGATGGTCTCCTTGGTCTCAGCTTCCCTCAGGACTTGCCTACTTGGAACAAGGCGCTTCTGATCGGCTTTCTCGTTCTTATTGTAAGCACTACAATTAACTCGCTGGCTTTGAACAGTCCATTTGAGCAGCTTCTCTATTTTGTTACAGCATTTCCAATACTACCGACGGGGTGGAAATGGATTGATCATTGCCATTTGTTCTTGCATTCTGGGCCTTATTCTCCTCATCTTGATCATGAAGTATCTTTTGGGCTGGTTCTAGTTCCTACCTGAAGTCCAGATGCTTGTCTTTCAATAATCTAGTGAAAATGATACTCACAAAAGCTGTGTGATTTAATTTATAAGATCATGTGAAATTTCTCAAATTCTAGTCTTTTGAACTGATTGTACCTAACTGATGCCTATAATGAAATATGGCATTTCAAATCCATGCTCAACATATTTGTCAATGCTTATATATTCTCATAGAAATGTAATATTTAATAATCATGCTTGTAATCTGAATACCTTTGTACAATGTTCAGATATTACAATACTTACGATGCACGAACCAGTTGCTTTATTGTATGTACCTGGCTTTTATTATGCAAACTATATCATGTTATTAGTTTAACACGTGGAGCAACAAATCCTAAGTGAATAGTACCGCACAATATGAAGTCTAAAAGCTGTGTAAGGCAATACAATACATATGTAGTTCTAGCTGGTCCAAGAATCAGTGCCAAACACTGTTCGGTGTAACTGAACTAGTTACAACTTCCACGGATATACTATGTATGTATGTACCTATAGCATGATTTGAGCCCGTCATTGCAGAATTTAGAACAATCGATCAGAAGCAGAATGACAACCTCGACAGAAAGAAAGATGCATGTCTACACACACATACATAGGTACATACATATACACCACAAACTAAATAAGCCCGTTATGGGTGAAAATAGTGAGTGAGATAAGGTCGGTACTGATCTCGTGTGTGCCTCACACGCCATGTGAGGCACACACGTTACGTAACGTGTGTGCCCCACATTGGTT
>JAQFXY010000871.1:0-15536 GCA_034693865.1 Ceratophysella sigillata | reverse complement strand
GCTTCGAAGTCGCTTATGTACTGCTTCCAAGTGAACCTATTTACATTTAAAGAGTTGGACTCAAAGTGAAATCTGTTACACAAACAGACGGACAGACAGACAGGATCATCCCATAAGACCCTTCTGGTCTAAAACCTAGGCCTACATATATGTAGGCCTACTAGGTTGAACCATAGATATATGAATTACACGTATAATATACAACTATTATAATATTATATATACATAAGTGTAATTCATATATCTATGGGTTGAACTTACTGTTAATGGTCCTTACCTATAACAAGTAAAGTAGCAGCAGGTTAGTAAGGATCCAAGCAAATATACGTACGAAGCACGGAAAAGTATCCTAGAGTATAACGAGCTTAGTAATTCCGCGGTGTATGTATTCTTTGTTTCAGTCCTTTTGTCCTTCCGCGTGTCATAGTCTCAGGATTTTCCTTCGTCTCCCGATTGATTGAACTGACTTCTTCTGGCAGTTTTTGATGACGTCTTCTGGCGAATGAATTTCACCATTTCACTCGGTAACAACTTTGTAACAGAGTTTGGGATAACCGATAGTCACCTTAACAACTTAGCAATGAAGTGTGCCATATTGAACTTTTAAATGTAATCATTATTTGATTCAAGTTCAAGCTAATAACCTACCTGTAAGGATTATTGTAGGAAACTTTACATAATTTAAACCTTTACAGATAAAAAGGACTCGGTAATATGGTAGTTTGTTAAAGTCAATTTGCTAAAGTTTCCGGACACGCCTATCAGGCCTTAAACCGAATTCACAACTCACTATCTTCGCGTATAACGAAGTTATTTGTTTTGTGGTGTACGTATATTTGTATATATGCATATTTATTTCTATCCGAAGTTTTGATCCTGCTTCTGCTTTGTTCGAAATTCAGTATTTACGGTTTGAAAACACAATTATATATAGTAGTATATATATTTCGGCACAAGTTGTAGACAGTTCAGACACACGCATCTACGTTTGGCAGTGTTTTGTGGGCCCGCTAGTCCTTAGTACCAACGGAGTTCCGAGACTTTAATTTCAACAGGGTTTTATAATGTAAAAAAAATAATTTATTCGTTCAAAAACTCAGTTTTTGCATGGATTCTGGAGCGTAAATGTACTTGAAGAATCTGAAGGTTTTCAACCAGAAAAGCGCCGCAAAAGCCATTAGACATTAGAATTATACATTAGAATTTCAGGTTCCGTTCTCGCCGGACCAGGTGCTGGAAACGACCCTGCTTAGTACTAAGGTAGTACTTTGAAGATAGCACTCTAAACTGTGAATAATATTCGTTCTTTGTTGCTTCGTAGTTCGTAACTATGTATAACTAACAATTAGCGTGCTGCTCTTATGTTTTCCTCATTACTGCATATTGTTCAGTACTCCGGTAATGTAACTCGAATTGGAATGAACATCCAAGTGGCCAATCAGTAGTTTGCCTAGTTGGTAATTGGTAGCATCCGCGATACACACAACATAGAAGGCTACCACCACGGCTCGAGTAATAGCCAGCTCCTTTCCCCTGAGCTCATTAGCTGTAAAAATACGTAATTCAATCCAATTCCAGGTTTTTGAGAGGTAATGAGATAGGCTCGACGGAAGTGTATTTTTTGACGTTTGTGCTAACAAGGAAGTGGATATGAGGATATCATGGCATGGTCATGTTGGCTTTTAAAAAAAGAAAATCCATCTGATTTCTCTCAATCCTTCTGCATTTGGCACAAACTTGTTTTCTCCCCTTTCCTCTCCATTCCTAGCTACAGCCGCTCCGCTCGGCCTAGGTACCTGTTGGTTGGTTGGTATTCTTTTACTCGGGCCAGCCTCATGCTCAACCGAGCCAGCTCTCTGCCGCATCAGGTTCTCCTAATTAAGAGAAAGCTGCAGCTGAGTGAAAGTCAGGTAATTGGTCCTAAGAATATTATGCTCAGCTCGTGTATCAACAAGAGTGCGTCCAACGACTGCAAAGCACTTGAGCCCCAATCCCATTATTCACTTCTGCCCTCCAAACTTCCCTCAGAGTGAAAATAAAACCCAATTTCTTCTTGTCAGGCCGGAAGGCAAGGCTACGAACGAGTAGACGACGTACGTACAAGCTAAATCGCAGAAAGGAAAACAATTTCTTCACTCAGTCCCTCCAGGAGCCTGAGCATTATATCACATTGAGATTCTTCATTGCTTTCCTTGCAACGAATGGAACATATCCCTGTTTACAAATACAAATCATAATAAATCATAATATCCTAATATTATGTCATCCACGGATGTTATTTTGTGTCAATATACATATGGAATAAGACATTCTGTACCGTAGTGTGTAGACAGAGTTTAGAACAGGACTTGGCGTCAGAGCAAAGCTGACTGCACTCATTTTTTTTCGCGGACAGACAGGGACGTGTGGGTCGACTGGGAGCTCGGATCGTGCCGAAAAACAAAACCAAAGATTTTGGCTATTAGGTATTAGGCATGTACTAATAAAAATGACAGGACGTGGTGTTAGAGGAGTAATAATAATATTTTACACTTTTTAGCACAACTACACACAAGCCCTTCGCTTCTCTGCGGAGTTCCGCAAGTTTATGTCTCTGTTTATACAGCGGATAATTACACTGTTGTGATAAGGAAGATCACTATATAGACGCTAGTCGTCCTTATTGTCAGTACAAAATTGCATTCGTGTTCAAGTACGGAAACAGACAGTCCTGAGATGCAGAAAATCAGGGAATGCGGAATATTTCTTTACGAAAAAATTTCATCCGAAAACATTCCACCGAAAAGTTCTTATTAACCCATTGACATCAATTTATATATTGTGGGCAGGTTGTTACGTTCCGTTAGATTAAGCTAGGTTACCTTTTCATGTCATCGGATTTCTGCTAGTTAACTTATTTGACAGAAATATTGGGCTGAACTTTTTTCGCTGGATATTTCTCGTGGGGAATTTTTCCGTTGAACCGAAAATCATGTTCATACTCTTAAATTGTTGCTTACCGCCATCGCCTTGTTCATACTTTGAAAGGTTGGAAATAGAGTCGAGCCTCAAGTGTTATTTTGATGTAAATATTGAATGCTGTTTGATTAGGAGCAGACGTGTTGTCATTAGGAGGAGGCTCCAGTTCGTCTCCATATGATAAGTAAACGGTGACTTAATGTCTCGAATATGTCTTTCAATAAGTATAATAGCCTAACCTTAATGGTTGACAAGGAGGAATGCGAGGACGGGAAAAAAGACAGAAATTGAAAGTGTGTTGGTGTAATAACGGAGAAGATCTAAACTCTACGTTTGAAATGGGCCTGAGGTAGTTAGGAAAGAATCACAAAGATCCAGTCTAATAGTTTGTTGCATAATATAAAGTAGGAGATTTTGACATATTCTGTTTTCTAAATATAAATGTTGGGCATTGGAGGGGACAGGAAAAAACCGGGTCTTTCGGTTCGGAATTCGAGAATGGCAAGGAGAAAAAAGGGCTTGGTGGAGGGTTAGACTTTATGGGATTGACGATGAGAGTATCATTTCGAATATTTCAACGGGTATTTAGTAATTTGTTCAACTATTTTGTCACTGTCAACCCTAATATCTATTACCTCCTTGGGAACCAATGCTCAGATTTTAGGTCTCCAGTCTGCTGCAGCACAGTCCAAGTGGAAATCTTTCATGTGAGCATCTAGTCACACTCTATACTGTGCTTACAGCGGTGGAAATGGTGTTTCCAGTGCAGATGCACGAATTATCGGCCCGTTGTGCGGTTTGAAGCTTTTAGCCGCTAATGTTAATTCCTTAATGTGCCTACTTAACACTAGCGACTTCGAAATCCGAAAATGAACTGTAGATACATGCGGAAAACCTCTATTGTTGGTGTATTTACTATTTCGTACGAATATGCTTTTAAATGTTTCAAATTCATTTTGTAAATACCCGTACGAATGTTACTACTCGTACGAATACCCAGGCTATTCCGAGGTTAGCAAATATGCATAGAATATAGCGTAATGCATAGCTAGCCCGAAAAATATACTTCTAAATAATACTGGTTAAAATGCCTTGAATTCAACATTTGTCAAAGATAGGCTGAAGATTGTAGTTTATGAAACAATAGGAGTCATCGTATCCAGAAATTCTTTGGATTTTCAATCCAAATCATTTTACCTAACTGTTGCAATCAATATAATCCCTGTTTTTCATTGCTAGGCTATTAAAACCGCAGTGTGTAGTGCTGTACCACATTTTTGCGCTGGAATGTAAAATGCAAAAAATGCAGAGGGGATGCGTTCTGTGCTGTGCAAAGGATCAAGGGGTTAAGGATAAGGCATCATAGCATGATACATACATTAATACATTTGGAGTACTACTGCTACTGGTATGCGTGCATATGTCTGCATTAGATACTTTCCCGAGT
The DNA here is from genome assembly GCA_034693865.1 of Ceratophysella sigillata. Lineage (NCBI taxonomy): Eukaryota > Metazoa > Arthropoda > Collembola > Poduromorpha > Hypogastruridae > Ceratophysella > Ceratophysella sigillata. Next base: position 11,131 of record JAQFXY010000871.1, on the reverse strand, counting down.
AGATTTTTTTCTATGTAGAATTGGAGTTAGAAAATCGGTAGACGACGACGACGGTGTGAAATTCCTTGGCAATGAACCGAGCCGAACCGTGACAAAACAGAACATGCCTAATTTCGTAGCTAACACCTAATTTGTTGATGCTATATGGGATATTAATGTTCTTATTATTGCCCTGTGACGGGGATTGAGTGTACCAATGCCGGTAGGAGTGATTTATGAAACCAGGAAGTTCAACGCTCCAATTTTGGACCTAGATGTCATCTAATTTAAAAGTAGGCAATTAATGCATAAACACTCTAAGTTGCAAAATCAATAACTGATTTGTGCCTGGCGGATTCTATAATGTATAGAATATAGACTTCCAGGTCATGATGCCTTCATTAAAATGAGCCATTTAGCTATGACGCTGTGGCACAAAGTCCCATTAAATTATTTATTGCTCATTCGACATAATTTCCGACCTGGCACCAAAACGGGACATGAAGTACGTATTCAATACAGGAAACATTTCACAGCAATCAAAATATACGATGGATAATGCATGTTTTACCATTTAATTCTCTCGTCAAAATAGGTTGTATTTTGTAGGCAAGGAATCTTGGAGGAATATGTTTATTAAATAAACTCAACGGTCTCGTGGACATATAAATATTTCCTCTTCCGATTGAAACATTCTATAATGTTTGTTTTGAGTCGTTGGAGCTATTAGGCTTAGGCAAAGTTTATAAACTTTTCTTTAACATGTTTGTTATTTTTTCAAAGTTTAGTAGTGTCAAAGTTAAATGCGTGGGTTGACTTCTCAACGGGAATGTGTCCTAGCCGCTCACTGAGAAATACAAGTTCTCAACTTGCTTGACTTCAAACTTATTTTGTTTCTGCTGGAGTCAGGCTAAACATAATAATAATATCATATTATGCATAAAGTTCATGTCGTATCCAATTCCGTTTGCTACTCCGAGCTCCTTGTTACTGAAATTATGAATGAAAGTGCTTTTAATGTATGTATTTGTTGATCTTTTCGCATCTCCAACAGCTGAGTTTCGTATTACAAAGAGAAGGCATTATTCAACTCAGTAACAACAGGCACACTTTGTCTTAATCCTTCCAATTTGCAATCAGCAAATAAAAAAAGCTTAGTTTTCACTTTGATGTCTCAGCGTGATTTGAAATTATCCATTCCCATTCTAGTACGTTGAATAACATGTGCTAAGTCGTTAGGCTTTTGAAGGCGTATGCCTATGAAGCCTATATGCATTGTTGCATGTTGAATTTAGAATATTTGCATTCGTTGTGCTTATATGCACAAACCAAAAGTTGACCCGTTGTTCTAGCGTAGGTCAAGGTCAAAGTCAGAGAATCAAGATATGGCCTAATGATTTTATGAAATATACTGTGTGTTTTATTTAAGGTTATATCAGGTGTTTGCTGTCGATTTAGTTTATTTCGTTTTTGAGAGAAATTGAAGAAAGATATTATTGTATCTGCCTCAAATGACTACATACATAGATGCATACATATCAGTATGTTATGCACGGAGAAAGATTACAGCCTACAGTGTTTACTTACATTCTAACAGATTTTTCTAAACTCTCACTCCACCAAAAGTAAATATTTTTCTTGTCGCGTTCTTTGACATTCAATAATTCATCTTGGAAACGATTTTCTGCCTCAATGCTTTGCAACTCGAAGCATCTAAAATCACTTTTCATACAGTTTTTAATTGTATTGTATATTCGTATTTCAGTATTATAATTTTTTAATTTGATTTTTATATGTGCTGATTAAGAAGTTGCGTACAAGAGCGCGCAACAATGAACACTATTTGTAGGTATTATTTATATGTCATTGCGGACAGATCTAAGGCGTTTTTGAATTCATCAAGAGCTTAGTCAGCAAACGAAGAACTGCATTTACTGTGATAATGTGTAATTTGTTTGTTTATTAAATGAAAAAAAAACTAGATAGATCATAAATCCAATTGTAACTTGTACCAGTGAAGCAGTAAAGCTATCTGTAGCACGTTCTGATGTCGACAAATCGTAATTTCATATACATGATTTAGGGTATCTGAAAACTGCGCCGATATGTTATATAATTTCAGGTAAGGTTGGGTTTCCGAAACAGGCCAAAAGGAGTTACTTGCAATAATTTAGTTTAGGTTTTTAAAAAGCGTAGTATCGACATTACAACGTGTCTATATTTTTGCCTTCGACATCATGTCATGGAACCGTAGCTATCGGGTTACAAGTTACAATTTAAGTGTTGTTAAATTGAAACGCAAGTTAATTTGCTATTGTATAGCTATTGATATGCAAGTTAGCCAGGCCAAGTGTAAACCGATCCTTTAAGAATCTCAACTGGCTCTCCAGCGTATATTACAAATAAATGTTTTATGGTTATTATCTTTGTGGTTAGGAGTAATTCTAACCCTGCCTGCCTCAACCCTGTTTATATTGCCTCCTCTTCTGCTATAAGTAGGGCTTGACGCTGGGTGTGAGTGTGTGAGTGCTACACACGCATTCAGAATTGACAGAGTCCAGATGAAGATGTACTTACACTTTACAATTTACAATGCATATACGTCTGTTAGGTCTTCTGTATTTACAAATACCAGTATCCCAATATAAGAATACAGTGCCAGGATACTTCGTAAAGAATAACCGGACCTGCAACGTCGACGACCACGGTTTCAGACATAGAGCTTTTCACTTTGTTCGTGGGAGTCAAAATCAAGAAAAAAACCTAAATAGTCCTTGCACATTCAATCTTACATTATGTTGCAATTTCAAAAGGACGAATGGAACGATAAAATTAAAATACACTATGATAAGACTCATAAGAACTAATAAGGGCTGTAAATTATCGAGTGACGGAACGCACTTCACATAATATCCCGCATCTCAACCTCAACAATTTGCTAATGAAAAGAATGAAGAAAAAGTTCAGAAGTTCTATACGAAATGGCAACTCCCAGTGAGCAATTCTGCACGTTGATTTCCGTGGAGCAAAACTTCGACTGCGCTTGATTACGCTTGTATTTGTAACTGTTGAAGAAATGGAGAAATGGGATTTGGAAATCCGGTGTCCAACCAGGAAGAATCACATTTACCCGTGTTTTTTTTTTCACGTAAGAATTCAGTTGCACTTGCACATCGACTTTATTATTCAAAGTCCAGCAATCGGGCCTTCGTGGGTTGAGCGAGATAATAAAACTCAAGATCATATTTTTTGGCTTGCAGGATTACTATACGCAATTGATCGCTATGCACGTTCATAAATCACACCTACTGATTCCGGGCAAAAAGCATCAGCTAAATTACATGATAGTCTGAATCTAACAGTTCCTTCCAATTGTCATACTATCAAAGTTTGAACTGGTGTGTGTGCAGCTTGCATATGCATACGCATGGGGAAACGGGTCCTAGAGCTATGCGGAAAAAGTTGGCAGAGCTTTAGCTGCTGGTGTGAGGGAAATTATTAGTTAAATGGTTCTGATGGTGGAGGAGCATTTAGTGGAAGTGAAAGAGACACATTAGTGGTAGGAATTTTAGCACACAAAAAATTCTGCTAAAGAATTTCTATTTTTACACCCCGCTTCACTTCGTTCACACGATTGTAAATAATTGTTGTGCTGAGTTGATGTATTATGTAAATCCGAACCCGTCCTCACCGTATTATTCAAATACAGACTGCATTGTTTTCCTCTGAACGCCGGGCCCAGTTATTAAACAAGTTTATTGGCTATTTGTATAACATGTCGGCTCTATTTATTTGAACAAAGCTCTTCCCTCTGCCTCCGGGAAGTCAAGGAAGATCAAAGAAGGCAAGGCTCTCAAGGGCCACGACAGGTCCTTGAACGGGTTCAGGATTTGGGGATCTGCTACTAAATACATAGTGTTACGTAACGGAAAGTCAATGGATCTTTTCCTTTTCTTCTTCTTCTCGTCGTGTAAGGGATGCTGAAAGCTGAAGTAGAGAATCGTGTTCAGCCTGAACCCAAAAGATGACGGACAACCCACAGCTGTTGAGCCATGCTTTGCCACCAACCAGATTTCAGCTAGTACTGAATTTTTTTTCGAAAAGCTCCGTTGAACGGGAAACACTAAATTCCCTTCTCACAGGTGGATTAGGAAAGAGGAGGCTGTAAATTCAGACGACAGTGGACTGTCAACGCCGAACATATTCTTGTGCCATCTCTTAAGAAGCCATTCCGCACTCGGCTTTGATAAAGTTTTTTCCCCATGTCCCAAAGCTCCTATCATCTGCTTTCATTTGCTCAATTAGTAATTTATGATAATTGACTTGGAAATGTGCCGGGTGGAATATGCACGCCTGCTTGGTTTCATAAACTGACCTGTCTGCCATGAATCATCGGATGAAATTAAATCACTAAATAATGCATGATGCTTCGACTTTGCACCGAGAGCTACGTGTGCAACTGTTTCGGCTTTTTGATTTTCGGCTGGGAATAATTTATGCGGCACAGTTAACTATGCAGCGACTAAATAGTTTTACCTGAATCAACACTAATAATTTGTAATTTAAAAAAACATTCATAAAACTGCGTGGTTTATATCGAATAAGCAGACCAGATTTGTATACAAAATCCAGTCTATTTGTGTAAGGTTATGGTTTCAGTTCCAGAGTAATCCCGAGTATCCTTTCTGGGACAAGAAGATGAAAATATCCTTATCTGATCTTTTAAAAAAATATGCCCGACAGAGATTAGGGTTATGTGCTAACCCTGGCCTGTTCAGTCTCAGTTTTAGTGACCACAGCAGGGTTGAGAAGGCCTTTGCATGTGTACCTATATAGGAACAAGGAACATGCATATTGTAACTGTACACGTACACTTAATTTACACATAAGCATCTCTGAACATATTTACTTGGGCGCTTCTGCTTCTGCTGGTGACTTTCTTCTTGTCTCTGCGTCTCGGAGAAAGATACACTTAAATAAGCTCCACATTCCTAAATAGGGATCTGGATCTCCACTTCTGTGTCGAGCAAAGTAGTACAATAAATATACATATTGCTACAAAGTTCAGAGTTATTCGGATTGAATTTCAAATATTTAAAAGCTTCTGGGCTTCCCTGTCGTAGCCCAATGGTAATAGCTACTGGTGAAGCTTGAGTGTCAATCTCCATTGGAAGTGCTCATTGTAGTATTGCAGATGATAGCCTATACCTAGGCCAAAGCAGAGAGCTCTTGCGTTCTTTAGTGAAATAAATAGTCAGCCTCTGAACCTCGACATCTAAAGCGGTGGCGTAGTTAAAGTTTCAAAATATTTTATAGTTTAGCATGTGGAAGCTGTAGACAATGAACTGAAGTAAATAGCCTTGTTTCTTAAAGTGCGGTGTAGAATATTGTCTCGCTTGTACAGACGGAGTAAACTTCCATACGATAACAGAAGGAGTTAGAGACGCGGATACGAGTTGTAATTTATATATTATGACGCTTGCATCTAAACATAATATGATTTTTATCCCTGATTTTTTGGAAGAATTTACCAAGATTTCCATAGTAAAACCATTGTTATTTATTTATTGGCATTTATTGGCAACTTCATCACAAGTTGCCAATAAATCATGTTAGTTTTCAATTATATTCTTTAATTTCTAAAACATGAGTAAAACAAAGTATCTTTTTACTCCAGAAAATACTTGCAATTATCATTTACTCCCTCGATTGGTTCCATTCATGGCGCCAGACAGGAGATCAATTTCCAATCAATATACAAATAATAAAGAGTATTGCTGTTAATTATTTTCGCACGAGTGGAATTGGCCACGAGTACTTTACAATTTACAACTATTTGTATAAACAAAGTGTCAGGCTTAATGAAAGTAAAAAGAACGACGCTAATATGTATGAATTAACTTCCTGGAACAATTTTATATGCACACATGGGTACTGGGTACATGGGATGTTGTTATTGATACTTATTGTTGTAACATGGATTATGGATACTGAGTTGAAGTGCATAAATCATTGAATCCTGTCTACATAAAACTGCCTCGTGCCAATTCCGTACAATTCGCTACAACACAAATGTCTCACCTTTGCCCTTCTGACAACTCAGCAGCATTGTTTCGTTTAGAATGTAGACGGGGATGGATGAAGTAATCGAGCCAAAAACATTCACTCTACATGATAGATTATATATACCTATTTTTACAATTGGCGCACACAAAATTATGTATCAATGCATCACGGCCTGCTATTAGTGCTTTACGTCAGAAACTATGGCTATTTGGCAAAAAATTAAAGAGCTAGACTATTAGATTCTATCATATTATTATATAACTTGTGTAAAGGTTTGCTTCAGGTTTCCGAGGGACGAAGCTTACATTCGAGTCTTAGGAATCAAATAAATTTGTGAGAAAGCGCTTGTACTTATGACGCCGGAAGAGAGTGCGAGAGAATTAACACAAAACAAAGTTTACAAATAGTACGGTTGACAAAGTTTTGTAAATCAAGTCCTCGATCTGAGTAGTCAAGTCAAAGTGTGTTTTGAAAACTAAGACCTTTTCCTACATAGTTTATGAACATCATCAGTCACGCTATAGGCAGAGATTTGGCTTTGGCTGGCGCTGGCTGGGTTCTTTCAAAGAAATTAAAGGCAATTCATTGTATTTATATGCATACAATAGTAATATGCGGTAATAGGTAGGTTGAGGTGTTTAAGGCTGCATTGTGTGCGTAACTTAGCTAGTACGCAGCAGAAGCGGGAAGCATATTGTATTTCTATATGCTCGTCAGGCGCTGGGCACATGGGAATTGGCGAACAATCCCGCAAGTAGACAGCCGCGGTCGTAAAAAAGGCAAAACTTATTGTTCTACTACCTATTTATTCCAATCAATCAAGATATGCTGATCAAGATATGCTGTATGTAAAAAGTATTGAACCGAAGGTTTGGAGCATAGTTATTTGAAGTATATGAAATGTACAAGCCTGCTCACATTGATTTAAACACTCGCTTACATTATTCAGTATTTTCGTTTATTCCTTTGCTTAGCATGAATGTAAATATTCAATGACGACATAGCGCTGTGAATAGCTGGGAATATCCTTATGATGTTGATACACGCCAAAGGCGGTGCTACTTATTGTAAGCTATTGTTGAAAAAAAATTTTTTTTTGAGTAATGTATACTAAGTGACTGAAGACACTTCACGTCAAATCTCTGATTTAAAACCCATTTATTTATTTTCTATGAAATCAATTTCACGTATTTTGCAAGAATAATATTTCTAAAAGTATAGTGTATGTATGTGTAATACTTACAATTACCACTAGATCACCCACATAACGTAAGCTTACAAATTATTCAAATAATGATACATACAGTAGCGTTCTATCCGTATAAATACAGAACAATGATAGACAACGAAGGCTTTACATTAGTATATCGAAATCAAAGCAATAATGCTACAGGAAATGATATTGGGCATATTTCCTGATTGTGATGTAGGTAGAAGAGCGTGTTCCGTCTCCACTCGAGCTCGTTTTTCTGTGTATTGTGCATCTTCATCAATTTTTCCAATCTATTTAACGCCAACACACTTCCTATGTTTATAATTTATAACCTAAATCTTAGTTTACCATACAATAAAATATTTAATTTCAAACAACAGATCTTTGCATAATTGCTGAATGTGATTCATGATTGATTTGAATATTGTGATTATTGTGCACTAAAATATACAATTTGGAATATCAATACCGTTCAACTAACGTATTACATCTTACATCTATGTATGTAAGTACTTGCTGTATGGATTTTCAGGCTACAGTCTACATGCATAATAGGCACCGAACCCCGCTCTGATGGCATGCATATTTCAGGAAAGTGAAAAGTGATTGTTTTAAAATGGACAATTGCCAATTCTTCTAGTCGGCCAAACTCCCGCTCATTTTACAACAACGTGTAGTTAAACATTGTGAAATAGGTGTGGATAATTCTTGGTATTAAGTTTTCCAGTGGAACAATTGAAATCACCGTTATGAGCTACTATACAATTGACTCGCTTAAGATAGGTGAGACGTGCCTGAAATTACATACAGCTTGTATCCTGTTGGCACTACTATTTAAGTATATCATAATTCTTTACATTTATGTATGTTTAGTAAGATGATAATAAACTCAAAAAGCTTAATGTTGCCAACCAGAGGCTTCACAAAAATTAATGACGTCTCTCTGATTCTGATGCAATTGATATCACGTACCGGGAATATAATAGAAACCCAGAATTCCTGTACTAAACTAATTACAATTAATTATATTATAACTAATAATCCTATAATTGAAGCTACGTAGGTACGAGTTCGAGTACAACCTGTATTATGAGTATAGATAGTGTACTTTTCGTTTAAGTGTATTTTGTGCTTTTAATGTTTTTCCCCTTCTGGATTGGCTCATTCCTAATTATCCAAACGCTACATTATATTACATGTAAAATTATGAATACATCCTCCAATTCAAATAACCCTATTTCTAAAGTACAACTACGAATCATCCATTAATTTTGAGTGTTCAGCTATTGTTTTAAAAACCTCAGTAAACCAGCCAGACGCACAACCTCCTTTCACCAGATGCCTGCATTTTCCATCATGCTAATTCAATCGATGATATGCTCAGCGCAGCGGTGTTCCCTGCAGAGCCCTCGCATCATCACGATTTGTACATTTACTGCAAGAAGTTATTCGGAAGTACTGAACCGAGGTTGGGGTTAGTCCAAACCATAAACTTCGAAAGTAGGGTAACGTTGACTTCATAAACTAATTCTAAATAATAGACTATAACTTTTAAACTCCAAAATTAGCTACCTAAATACAAATTATCACCACGTTCTATCGCTACATGTTCCCTTTATGATTAAAACGTTCAACCCTGAAAAAATCCCGGCTGGAATATGCACCTAACTAATTTGCCAGAAAAAGCCTAACAAACTCTAACGTCTATTAGTTCATATGTAAGTAAGTAGTCCCATAATTTGCCATAACCACAAGGACGGTTACATTACAATACTATTCGTACAAAACATTTTTGATGAACTATCTACGAATCTTCTCACTAAATAAATGTACAAATATCCATCTCCAATTTTACAGGATTTGTGTTCAAAAGAAATTCCAGAATTCGTCCTGACTTACAAAACTACAGATTCTACAGAAATTACAAACCAATAATACATATATCCAAGTGCTTCAAAGTTTTGGCTCAGCCGGAGTGGTCCAGTAGTTATGGTAGGCCGCAGCAGTACAAGCCTGGGCATAGGGTGGTGCATTTACATTGAGGGATGAGTAACCAGAGCTCACCGACGTCATTGGAGTTTGCACTGAGGAAAACGGGGCCTGCAACTGAAAAGAAATAATTTTCTGATGGTCATTAAAATTGAATCTAGTCTTCCGCATTCTGGACTAGATTTGGACTCGTCACAAAAAACTATTGTCTCTTGGCGTCCTACCCGAATCAATGTGCAAAAAGTACGTAGGCACGTGCTTGTCTTGTCTTGAAATTTCCTCACTATGGACTACGTTTAATTAGTTTAATTCGTAGTATGACTCAACCAAATAATTTTTTCCCCAAGGATTCAAAGTAAAATTCTATCAAAACAACATTTTATAGACATAAGCGATCAACAATAAAACCACACTTAACGCTTTGCTATAACTTGTGTCTTGAGGTCTTCTTACACACGCTCTGAACACGTGCCTAGCTTCTTAAAACTCAAACTATGTTGTTTCTCAAATATTATTTTAAAGGTTTCATAACAGGAAAAGTGTCAGAGACACCAAAGACTAATCATTCCATATTCCCTGAGAATCTTTCTAGCCATAACCATCAGAAGGAAGCGTGGAATGATGGAAACTCGCTATCTAAAATGCAATGTGTTGATATTTATCTAGATGCACGTCGGTAGGAAGCCAAAGTCCTTAGAGACTCCGACTCCAGACTGAGTTTGACAACATTGGGGCATGTTTACGGGGAGAGACTACTTTATTGACCATAACTATGAGCTGTCGCAGGACTGAAGCATACTGCCATTACCTGACACGTAATCTGGGAGTAGGCTGAAAGGGCTCCCTGAGTCTGCATCGGACTTCTCGTCGTCGTGGCGTTGTATGAGAACTGGGCTGAGACAGCGGCTGCTGAAGCAGCGGCAGTTTGCATGGCCGACAATGCCGGCATCCATGGACTCGGCCTGGAAATGAACAGAACAAGAAATTGCATCTGACGGAAAATGCGACGCATGTCCCTCAAGGCGTAATTCACCAAAAGGTCGTTGCACACCTTAGTGTTCCTCAGCATGAATTACGTATTTTGGATGAGCTTATTGTTCTTTTATTTGGTACGGAGAATTGGATCCTTCGTCATACCTAAGTGCGCATCATCCTCGCAACTCTAAACAATTCCCGGCAGCTGATTCATGGTTTGCATTTTAGAATTGAATAAAGGGCGATTAGACGACTTCACCTCGAGCCTAATTCTCAATAAGCGATTGCGTTATAAGTACAACAAACGAGCACCTTTGCTGTGTGTGCAAAATTTCAACCTAGTTTGAACAGTCTGATTTGGGAGAAATTATTTTGAAAAGATTGTACTTGAAAACCAAAACAGGCTATCACTAATTGTATAAATGTTAGCTGCTGTCCTTGTACATTAAATCAGTTAAAAATTGGCAAACATTTGTGGACTAATGACTAATTTGTACCAACGCGTGGAAAGGACGGTACCGGGTAAGGGATGTTTTGGGCCGCTCGGGGTTAAGCAAAGTGTTATACCCTCAGACTTAGCTTAGATATTGGAGAATCTGTAGCAAAAAATTTGGTTCTTGCAACATGGCGACTGCTACAGGTGTCCAAAGGTGGTGATTTTTTAATTTCTCTAATTTTAACGACAGAAAATAGCCAAGGTCGCGAGGCACAATTAAATAGAGTCCTTAAAGAACGTTGATTTCATCTACATACTATGTTACACGTGGAGATGTACACGGCATGCAGCTAATGCTCGAATAAAAGAGACTAGCATTGTAATGCATTGATAAACAATCCATTTACATAAAATCGTTACTTTGTATGGATGGATGGATGGATGGATGGATGTCTGGATGTATGTATGTACAC